>MU273525.1:0-121844 GCA_022160365.1 Vararia minispora EC-137
GACATGAGGGCACGTGGCCGTGTGACTCCGCGCTCTCCCCTGCTAGCTTGCCTGGGCCGGAGGCCGGTCGGCTCGCAAGCTCGCCGGCCCGGCCTCAGGGCTAAAGAAAGGCAAGGAAAGGCGCGCGTGCGGCTGCGCTGCTCCGGGCCTGCGGTCCGGCCTCGTGCCGCGACCGAGAGCCCGAGCGCTTGAGCACACGCTTCAATCCGTTTAGTGTTGCGAGGCAACGAAGGAGTACAGTACCGTACCATCTCGATCGGTTCTCCGGGCCTTGTAACCTCTGATCCGCGTGGCGAATTACAATAGTGCATCTGCCACGATGGCGCTGCGGCCGTGACGGGATCCGCTTTCGCCAACATGTCCGCAGTTTGCTGACTGGTTAGGCTGTCACCGTAACCGCCGAAGGTAGTCACGGTGGCTCGGCTTCCTGACCCTATCTGACCCTGTAAATGGTACACCATCGCATAATTAAACATCACGAGAGCAGATCGCTGGAAAACGGATGACAAAAAAGACGAAAAGATGGAATATTGCCGGATCGCCCTGGCAACTCGAAGTCTACTTGTGCTATTCAACATTGCAGGACATTTCGTCCTCACCTCTCCGCCCCTGCTCGCATGGCTATGAACCCAATTAACAGTATTCAAATCCCAGATCCCACTCACAACTTCCGAGTCACGACGTGCTCCTGCTCAGCTGTCAGCTGTCTATTCTCGAGTTTCTATTTTTCAAACTCCCGGCCGCAATTCCTAGTACTAGTAGGTGCAAGAGTAGGTGTCTCGAGCTAAAAAAAAATGCTTCTTTTCCAGCTATTTGCTTCATACAAGTATCCGTGCACACTAAATTATACCGGAGAAGAACGACAGACTCAAAATAGTGAGATATGTCGGGTTTTCAAGTTGCGCTTCCTCTCCCCCTTTCGCTGCTCACTGCTGGGGTTTGTTGCCTGCACTAACTTCGCCGTCGCCGCCGCCGCGACAGCCTGTGACCCATGACGCGGCGAACCAATCGAAATGGTACAGTAATTCGCAGGGAAGACACAGAGAAGTTTTGCACATATCTGACCCGATAAAACAGACATATATTAATTTCTCTAGCGTACAGACATACAGCAGCTCGTGCACCAACAGTCCAAGTCGTGGCTCGAACGAACTTGAATCAAACAGAAACAAACACCATAGACCGTTTCGTGCACCTCGACCCTTCCCAGATCGAATACGAAAATTCTGACATGCGGGTATCCTAATCCAGCACTCGTGTGCATACGGAACCCGTATCCGAAGTTATGCGAGCCTAGTTACGGATGGGGACACCCCACCCCTGCATCGTAAAGAGGATCCACCAGAGGCGGTCTGGACGGAAGAGATGGAAAGTTAGGAACCAGATCACTGGAGCATTTGTCATCAGCTATCGTCTTCGCTCGGACGGAGCACGGGCGTACCGAGCTCCATGTAAGTGAAGAACCCGAGTGCACCGCCCCGCGCACCACGCTTGACGAAGCGCACTGTGTTAACCCAAAGTCGCATGTCACTTTCCTCTGGCCTTGCATTTGGCTCTCGGAGGAAAAGTAGGAGGATGCGAGTGTAGATACCAATGTGGCTGTACAGACAAATCCATCCAGTATCAGAGTGAAATCAGGAACGCGATGGAAGGGACCGGGAAGGAGCAGAACGCACAAGTGTCCGACAGTCCCAATCGCGTTCATATACGCCGAGTTTGTGCAAAGCACACTCCAGTCCTTGGTCGAGAAGTTTTGCAGGTACAAGTCTGGGCGGCTGTATTCCTCTGGGAAGAGGTCATCGGGCAGGAAGTCGAGGCTGGGCCGCTTGAAGCCCGTCGCGAGGATGATGACGTCACCACTGAGCTCCCTTCTCATCGAGGGCTTGTCGCCTGGCTTCGTGCCGCGCGGACGGATGTTCACGCGCACGCCGGTGGGGGTGAGGCGCTCGGTATCGCCGCGGACGTACTCGATACGCTTCTCGCGGACGTGCTGGAGAAAGGCGTTGTTGACGACCTGAATCGTTCCGTCAGGGCGCGATTCTGCGGGTGCTGTGGGCGCATACGTGTACGTACCGGAGTGCCCTCATAGATGCCGAGATTGGCGGGGGAAAGATCCTTGAGGTCGCGGTAGTGGAATGTCCGAATGAACCATTCCCAGACGAAGCTGCGCGCAGATGTGAAGTCAGCATCGCCATGCAAAACCTCTAGCTGTCGTAAGTGGGGAATGCCATCTCACGCCACGGCACGAAGGGTACGCAAAGCGCCATAAAAGCAAGACAGGAGATATTAAGCATTAAAAACTCAATCAAGCAAAACGTAGTATCGGCCGAAGCCCATGCAGCGGCTCCAGTTGGTCGTCGAGAACCGGGAATATGGCAGAGCGGAGAAAGGGGCATTAATAGCACGAACCTGAGCGGCATCTCCCTCCCGAATGGCTGTGCCGAGATTAGTGTGTCAATGAAGGTGTTCCTCGGAATAATCCACTTTGTCGTCTTCGTCAGCGCACCGCTTCCCATCTACTACGACGATTGTTATGCTACATACCTTGTCGTCCCGTGCAATGACGGCCACCTTGGTCGCACCCTTCGCTAGGGCCGTCTCCGCAGCTTCGACCCCGGAAGCACCAGAGCCAATGATGAGCACCGTCTTGTTCTCAATTTCGGCTGTATCGAGTTCAGAGGAGTGCAGAACCGTGCCTTGGAACGTATTCTCGTCACTAGCAATCTGCTCCGCACTGTTGTCCTTTCTGCCTCGCTCTGCACATGCCTCGGTAAGTTTGCATCCGTTTTAGCCTATATCAATGTAGAGTCGCTCACCGTCGTGGTCGCCCCTATCGGAGCCGCGCTCCTTCTCTGTACCGCGATCATCCTCCGCGTCCTGCCAGAGCCCCGTCTCACTCTCTGCGTCGCTGTGGCTTGCATGCTCGGGCTTCGAGTTGAGCGCGACGGAGTCATCTACGGGCGCATGCGACGCGACGGCGGCGAAG
This sequence comes from Vararia minispora EC-137, assembly GCA_022160365.1. Lineage (NCBI taxonomy): Eukaryota > Fungi > Basidiomycota > Agaricomycetes > Russulales > Lachnocladiaceae > Vararia > Vararia minispora. The sequence goes on from MU273525.1 coordinate 2,987, forward strand.
GTGGGCGCATTGGGGTTGCGAGGATCCTGCCGCGGGGAGCAAGGTCAGATTTTGTGGCGGGAAAGGGCGAACAGATGCCTACGCACTTCGTTCGCGCTGTCGGGAATCGAGCTCTCGCCCTCGGGCGCCTCGTTCAGTGCAACGGAATCCTCAGCAGGTGGGTGGTGTGCAACCTCTGCAAACGACAACTCGTCATCTGCAGGCATTCGATTAGTAAAGTCTACACGCGAAACGCATCTGATCACTCACCCTCGTCCCCACGCCCTTCCCTGCGCCGCCTCTCGCGCTCCCTCCGCTCCATCTCAGCCCGCTCTCTATCCTTGCGTTCCTTATCCCTCCGTTTCCGCTCGCTATCGCTAGTCTTCGGCACGTTGGGCTGAGCGACGGGTGCGTAATATTGGGGACTATAATAGCTGCGGCTGCCCCCGTCTTGACTACCCTTGGCTTTCCCCCTCCTCCCGCTGCCACTTTTGGACCTGGATTGGTACCTCTTGCGTATCTCCTCCATTTCCTTGTCCTCTCTCTCCTGCTCGTCCTGCCAATGTGTGCGCGGCATGCCCGGAAATTCAACCATCTTCGGCCTGCCACAGGTGCCGACTGTGACAATGACGGCGTCGAATGGACCATCGTGGCCGTCATTGATAATCCATCGGGCTCCGGGTGATTCGGTGCCTTCTTCACGGCGAACAGAACGGACGGGGGTCTACAGGATGGTCAGAGTCGGAGTATCCCAAGGAAAAGGGAAAGCTACGTTGAAGCGGGTGCGCGGCTTGAGCTTATACTCCTCCCATATGCGTTTAATCTCTGCATCTCCAGGTCAGGGAGACATCTTTCGATCAGGCAGAGCAGAAAGTACCCGAGAGAATCTCCTCCCGTGTTGGATATGTGTGCTTCCAGAGCACGCCCGGGTGGAAGCGATAGATGAGTGAGTTTAACTGTAGGGCCGACGTGTTGTTCACATCCCTCCAAATACCGCCGACGCGCTTTTTCTCTGTACTTCCATCAGCACCCATACCTTCCGGCAAGCTCCACGCAAGCACACGTACTTTCAAAAATGACGACTTCGAAGTTATGGGAGATGCAGTGCGCAGCGGACGACACGCCAGTGAGGCCGGCACCGATGATAGCGATGCGGCCATAGGGTTTAGGGAGTTGAGTCTCCTTCTTCGGGGGGTACTACGGAACAGATAAATTAGAGTCTGCGTGCGAATGTGCACGAAGGCGGTGTAGGGAAGATCCTAGGATCTGCACAGGCAGACCTTTGGCTGTGTACGAAAGCACAGGAAAAAGCGTGCCTTCGAGGCGCGGGAAGAACGTGCAGTCCTCGTACCCACTATCCAGTCCTCCGCCAACTGAGGGGAAGCCGCCCCCCGCTGGAGTAGATATATCGCGCATACACCGATCCAGGGGAGATCGCGCGCGGAGATAACGCCAAAAGAAAAGGACGTACCTGCTTGAAGAATGGAATAATCAAGAAGCGCTGGACTAGAATGTACGAGACCAAGAAACACGCTTGGTAGGCGCGATATGGGCTGAGGGCATGAAAGACGTGTCTGTGCGCGAGCGCGCGTGTTGTTTCTGCCACGTAGTCCCGCAGAATCTGCGAGAGGGCTGCTGTCGCAGACATGGTGGTGGTGGTGGAAAGCAAGGAGGATGCAGCGAGGAGGGTGCCTATAAACCTGCTGAGGACAGGTTTATGGGGAACGCGGCCGCGGCGAAGATGAGTAGTAGCGCCGGCGTCAGTACTGCCTTGCAATTAATTGTGGCGCTGCGGCGGCTACAATACACGTGGTGGCCAATCACACGAGGACACGAGATGACTAGTACTCTGATGAGGACGCGGCGCGAGATGACGTCACGCGTCATCACCGCCACAGCTGTATTTCAATCCCTCCAACGCTGTTTCACGCGCAACGCATCCGATAGCATCCACAGTATCCTATCCATATTGCCTTTGAGTGTCGCCAACATCCTTTAGATCGTCATGCAAAACCCCAAGCAGGAGATAGAGCACGTCTTTGGGCTGCTCACACAAGCCCACACCGCGACAGTTCAAGCCGAGGCTCTCAACCGCTTCTACACGTACGATGCTGCATTCCGCCATCCTCTCTGCACGGTCCCCTCTGCGCCAGGCTCGCGGAAGGAGATCCTCGGAATATACAGGTGAGGTTTCCAGCTGGGTGGAATGACAGCCGACTCTTGCTCAACTTGAAGCTAATGCGCGCAGATGGTACCGTATCATGTCACCGACGATTCAGGGAGACGTCGAGACGATCGGTGCACTTTCTCTCCGGTCATGTGTGTTATCATGATATGCACTTACAGCCTTCACAGCGTACGACGAAGAGAACAGCATAATATATCTCGAGGTAGTCCAAAAGTTCCACATCTGGCTCAGTCCACTGCCCGTCCATCCTGCACGGTACGATGTACTAGCCCTTTTCCCTTCCGCACAATTTCTGACTACGACGAAGCCTTATTGTACGGTTGAGGCTACGCAAGGATGGCGACCTGTGGTATGTGTGCGAGCAGGAGGATTTCTACCACCCAGAGGCACGTTGATAGCGTCTCTTATACGTTTGCATTTCACTGACATGTTCATAGGACTTGCTTGCGCTCGTTTTACCCCCTCTTATCTGGCCCGCGCGTCTCGCGCTGCGTATAGGCGCCATCAGCTCAAACGTTCTCGCTGAGGCGAGCCGGGCCGCGTTTGGCTGGTGGAGGTGAATCACTAGTACTGTTGCAAGTGCAAATAGGACAGTTTGGGACATACGATATTGTATCTGTACATGTATCAGTATTGATTGTAATGATGATCCTTGGTTTTCGCAATCAGGAAAGGCTGCACACTCGAGATTGGTCTTCGGTGACGTTCGACCAAAGTGCGTGGCGTGCCGGAGAGGCCGGGTGCGCCTTTCCATTCACAGACTCAGGCTCGTGGATCCATACCCTGCTCTGGATTGATTCATTGTGTTCTGTCTACCAGCGTCGCTCTCGCTAGAGCTGCGACCTCGAGGCTGCTGCGTGGCGTCTGCTGGGCATCAGCGCACTGGTGCGCCGCCGTAGACCTTTGATGAGATACAATCGCAATGCCACGCATTGTACCCCCGCTATATATATAAGCATTCAAGCCGACTTCCTCGGCCCTCTTTTGCCGCCCGTGAAAACCGATCATCGAGTCGCATTGCGCGCCCTTTACCCACTAAGCTATGTCTGTGGAGAGTATTACGCTGTACGCTTGTAAGGTGCGGCGTCCGTTGGTAGACCGGGTGTCGAGCAACAGCTGAACCTCAAAACAGGCATGCCCGTGGTCACAGCGGGTAAGCGGCTACAAACATGCCAATGCAACGTGGATGTTCGACCTCACATGTCTCAGGTTGAGCTTGCCCTCGTAGAAGCCGGTGCAAAGTACACGAGGTACGAGATCGACATGATCAGGAAGCCCGAGTGGTACACCAAGGTTCACCCCCTCAAGAAGGTACGCCCTCTACCCCCACGGCGCAGTCTCCCTATCACCCACGCGTCCGCCGCCCTCAGCTGCCTGCCATCGTATACGGTGGCCCCACGGCCCCGCTCGAGGACCCTTCGCCCGCCTCTGCTAAGCTTGTCGAGTCCCTCGTCCTGCTCGAGTTCGTCGCGGACCTTTTCCCTGCGCTCCTGCCCGCGGACCCCGTCAGCCGCGCTCGCGCCCGCCTTGTTATGGACGCCATCGCATCGAAGCTCACTCCCGTGCTGCACGACTTCGGCTTCGAGGGCGACGTCAGTCTTGACGCGCTCTTCACCGCGTGCGAGGCCTTCCAGGCACTCCTCCCGCCCGATGGCTTCGCGGTCGGCCAGTGGTCCATCACTGATGCCGTCGTCGCGCCGTTCCTTGGCCGCGTCGACGCGATGCTGCGCGCGGGCCAAGGAAGGTACTCCCCTGAGAACGGCGAGAAGGCGTACAAAGAGCTGTTCCAGAGCGAACGCTTCGCGCGACTACAGAAGTACTGGAAGGACCTGAGCTCGAGGGAGAGCTGGAAGAGTACGTTCGACGAGGTGCGTTCGGAATGCTGTTCCGCACAGGACAAGCGCTGATGAAGACGACTCAGAAATTTATCATCGACTATCAGCGACCCTTTGTGCCCACGCGTGCGTAAAGCCCATGTCGATGGATATCCATTCGTTCTACACTTATATGCTGTATACCGGTTAAATACGGATTTCATCGCTGTCTCTTAGCTTCCAACATGTAAAGACTGTATAACAGAGTGCTCTACGGGCGGTTAAAAGAACGTGTAGTCTTGGGTGAATGAGAGAGCCGAAACGTTTGTGACAGCCAAGGTGACGGCACTGGCAGAGTGGACAAGGTGCCTGAGATTCGGACGCGTCGCGTCTGAGCCCGAATCGTGTCTGCTTCTGACTAGTACCACCGTGCGACTAGAACCCCCGCACCAAGGAGCGCTTGCATAGGCTCTTCTCTAACCTTACTGCCGGGCTTGCGCACTGCAAGAACGTACGGCCAAAAAGCTTATAAAGAACTAAGATGCTTCGCGCGACGCACCGTACCTGGTCATCGAGGCAGTCTATTGTGCGCACAGTCCGTAGGCTTGCTACTGAAGCCGCGGCCGACGTATACGACGGTACTTTTCTCGCTTTCTCCGACCACGGACCTCATTCATGACCTTCACTTATAGTGTGTGTCATCGGCGGAGGCCACGCTGGCTGCGAGGCAGCCGCCGGTGCCGCACGCACGGGCGCGCGAACGCTGCTGCTGACGCAGAAGATCGACACTATTGGAGAGATGTCGTGTAATCCGTCTATCGGCGGTGTCGGAAAAGGCACGCTTGTTCGGGAGGTGGATGCGCTGGATGGTGTCATGGGCCGCGTCGCAGGTTTGTGCTCGTGTCTCGCCGCCGATCTCCGCTCGCTAACAGAGATGGACGCACCAGACAAGGCCGGAATTCAGTTCCACATGCTCAACTTCACGAAGGGTCCGGCCGTGTGGGTGTGTACTTCTCCCGGCACGCTCAGTCGTGTGATACTGAGGGCGGAAGTAGGGGCCTCGCGCGCAAATGGACCGCAAGCTGTACAAGCAGCACATGCAAAAAACGCTTTTGAACTACAAGAACCTCGATGTGCGGGCAGGAAGCGTCTTCGACCTTGTTTTCGACCACTCGCGACCGAGCACGAGCACAGACGTTTGGGGTGCCGTCGAGGGCGTACGCCTTGGTACTCGTCTCTCAACCTGCCTTTCTACTACTTCTGACCGTCGGCGCGGATTCAGAGTCTGGAGAGGTGATTAAGTGCTCGCAAGTCGTCATCTGCACCGGTACCTTCCTCTCCGGGGAGATACACATCGGCCAACGTACGATCCCCGCGGGCCGCATGGGTGACGACCCGTCCGTCGGGCTATCTGCGTCCCTTGCAAGGGCGGGTTTCCAGCTTGGGCGGCTGCAGACGGGGACGCCGGCAAGATTGGATAAAGGAACGATTAACTTCGAGGGTATGGAGAGGCAGGACGGGGACGCAGACCCGCAACCGTTTAGCTTCTTAAGCGCGGAAGTGGATAATAAAGTGCGTTGTCTGATCGTAGGAGAGCGCAGGGCCTGAGGTGCTCGTTTAGAACAATCAGGTTGCGTGTTTCAAAACGTACACTACCCCTGTGACGCATGAACGCGTGAAGGCAAGTATGCATCTCAGTGTACACATCCAAGAGACCAAAAAAGGTGCGTCAGTATACTAGGTTTCCTGCGTATTAGTTCCGATTTTAGCAGGGCCCCGCTACTGTCCTTCACTCGAGGCCAAAATCAAGCGGTTTGGCGACCGGGACAGACACACAGTCTGGCTCGAACCCGAAGGCTACGACTCTGGCACGTTCTCGTCCTTGCCTCACTACTCCCTGCCATACTGATGGTGTCCCCAAGACCTGATCTACCCGAATGGCATCTCAAACAGCATGCCGGAAGAGCTGCAAGAGGACATGCTTCGGACAATTATCGGGCTCGAGAGTGTGAAAATGATCCGGCCCGCGTACGGCGTCGAGTATGACTTCGTGGACCCACGAGAGCTAACGCCCAGCCTCGAGACGAAGCGCATCAAAGTGCACTTTCACCTTCTTCGCCTCACTTGTTTCTTATCACGCGTACGCAGGGCCTCTTTCTCGCTGGCCAAATCAATGGCACCACGGGCTATGAAGAAGCAGCAGCGCAAGGCGTTGTGGCAGGCATCAACGCTGGCCTGTCTGCTCTTCGAAAGGCCCCGCTCTTTATCAGCCGCGCGGACGCGTATGTCGGAGTCATGATCGACGACCTTATCTCCAAAGGCGCGCAGGAGCCATGTACGCCCTCCTTCCTGTTCCGTAGCCCGACTTTCGTCTGACAGTCTGCGTAGACAGGATGTTCACGTCCCGCTCCGAATACCGCATGTCTCTGCGCTCTGATAATGCGGACGAGCGGCTAACGGAGAAAGGTTGGCTTGCGGGTGCCGTTTCGTCTGGAAGGTACGACGCGCTGCGGGACATGCGCGATCAGTTCGCGCGCGCAGTGGCATTGCTCGACGGTATGGCGCACAGCCCGCACGGCTGGAAGGAGCACGGCCTACATTTCACGCACGACGGTATAGTCCGAAGCGCATACGACATCCTCTCGAATCCATCTGTGTCCATCGACACGTTCTTCCCGCTCCTTCCGGCCCTCACAAAGATCGACCGCCGCGTGCTTGCGCGCGTACGCACGGCAGCGCTCTATGCGGCGTTCTTAAAGCGACAGGAGGCAGATTTGCGACTGTTTAGGGCCGACGAGGATCTAGTGCTGCAGGAGGGCATCGATTATGCGGAGGTACCCGGCCTGAGCAACGAGGAGAAGGAGAGGCTCGGGAGGGCCAGGCCGAGGAGCATCGTGAGCTTCTCCAACCTGGCTCGAAGAGGTGGCTGATAAAGGATAGGGTGCCGTGAAGCGAATGGAAGGCGTGACACCCAAGGGTGTCGTAGCGCTCTTGCGGTACGCGAAACGAACTTTTGCGCAGGCAGAGAGAACAGGCGCGTTTTCGCAGGCTCCTGGGCTTGTACTAAGCTCCATCCCCAACGCTCCTGTGCTGTAACAGATTTGGTTTTGCCTGCACCTCAGCAAGATTGTCGGCCGTCGTCCGGCTTTTATAGCGACGCGATAGTCGTATTTTCCGATTCCTGCCACTGCTTGTTTGACCTGCCGGTATCCTACTATATTCGCTCTTAATATGTAAGGGATGAGCTGTGCCTTCATTGGCCCTCTGTGCGATGTTTACTGATGATAACAAAGAAACTATACTCAATACACCGCCTCGCCTCAAATCCAAGTACCGCCGCGTTCATGGATGCCATCTATATAGTATACACACATCTGGCCTTTTCATCTTCACGAGCTGGAGTAGCACGGGATTCGCTGATAGATCATCGTGGGCCTCTAGTAATGTGAACCGGTAGGTATAAAGATCGGTCAGTCTTTTTGGAAGACACGCTCAAGTATATTACGGTCGCGCGGCACAAGAGTGCATGAGAACGGCAGGGGTTGACTTTGTGCGTCGGTGAATAGTCAACCATATTCCGCAGAAGCTGAACACTTACTGTATGAGGTTTGTTGGCTCGTATTTACCATCAACTGGGATCTCGTTGCCATTCTCGTCCTTCGCCTTCCGGATGTTGAAGAAAGCCAGGACAGACGCGACGTATAACCATAGCGTCGCGTCGGCGAAGTGGCGCCCAGGGCACCTGCGCGTTCCATAGCCGAATGCGTAGTCGAGAATAGGGTCCTCAAGCACATGACCGTCGGTTCCGAGGTGCCGCTCAGGCTTGAACGCGTCCGGCTCCGGGTAGTATGTCTGATCGTGAAGGATGGCCCTAAGGATTCACATCAAGACAAGAGCCGAGCGATCAGGACGAGGCAAGTCAAACCATGCGTTGCCAAGGACTATCGAGCCTTTCGGGATGCGGAAGCGCTCGAGATTGACATCCTCCTCCGCAGAGTGCGGAACTCCTAGGTAGGTTGTCAGTCTAGCTTAGCCGTCGCATAGAATAATAACCAGGCGTACCGAGTGGCGTGGTGGGCGCCCACCTCAACACCTCCATTAGAACCGCGTCAACATACGGCAAATTTGGCCGATCGTCGAAGTCAGGCACACGCTCACGACCCACGACGCGATCCAGTTCCTTCTGGGCCTCGACTTGCACGGCGGGATTAAGAACCATGTGTAGTATAAAGGCCCGTAACGTGGCTGTCACCTGTAGGAGGTTAGGCCGGTCAGGGACCATATCTTCTAACCGTAGGAAAAACAAAGACATTATCGACGGTGGCTTTAAGAACCCGTCAGCGGCCGATCAGATCGTTCGAGGGAAGGGCGCACCGGCAAAGATGTTCCCAAACGCGTCTTCAAGAACAGTCTCTCCCTCGGTGTCACCCTCGGATATTTCAGACAAGCTGGTGCGAATCAGAGACTCTTTTGCCGTGCCCGTTTTCTGCCATGTTGACGTCTTAAGCGTGAGCTCGAGAAACCCAGAAGAACCTACAATGCTATTTTTTGTCCATTCGAACGGTTCATGAAGGACCTGTTTCCACAAACGCGTTCCCTTCTCTAATAATGCGGCGAACTCCTTACCAAGCATCCAAGGCGGTAAACGTCCGACTGACGGCCCATCAGAAGTTATAGGCAACATAAAGGACAGACGGCACACGAATTGGTATCGCGTTGACGATTGGACCGTTAGGAAGCACCGTCCTTGACGCAAACGACTGGAACTCCTCGTTGATTCGAACGAAGTAATCTCCGCGGTTTTTCACATCGTATCCGTAGACAATGTCCATGATGAGAGCTCCACTGTACCTGATCATAGCGCAGAGGTAAATGATAGTAAATATCGGCAACGGACACCATACACCATGGAGTACACACTCGCGTGTATGATCGGAGATGTCGTCTGGTTTGTCGATGATGCGCCTCAGCAACTTGACCACTTTCTCGATCTGAACACCCTTGTACGGCTGGATGGCGGCTGGCCGAAAGTACGCGTCAATGATGCGACGACGTTCCCGCCATTCGCGCCCGACCGTCGTGACTGGTAAGCTGGATCCAAGCCAATCAGCCCTGTGTACGGGCATAGCATTAGCATTGCCGTAGCGACACAACGGATAGGAAGCGGTGCGCGCATTTCCGCGAATTTGATGGAGGGCCGACCGGCGAAGTTTAACGGGCGCGTGAGCACAACATCCTTGACCGCGTAGTGCGAGTTGAGGATGACGATGGTTTGACCGAAGACGGATAGGGAGATGACATCGCCTGTACGCCAAAACACGAGTCGATTGGCCCAAGTACAATGCCCTACTTCAAGGACGATGCACACCGTATTCCTTAGCCCATTTTGCAAACTGGATCCATGGAAGCTCCTTTGGGATATCGAACAGGTTTCCAATCACTGGATAGCCAGGGGGACCGGGAGGACGGGATAAAGGTGGCTTCCGGGAACTGAGGTGAAAAGTGATAAAACCTGCTGCAGAGAGCGCAAGAATATCGGCGAGGTGAAGGGAGCTGACCATGACGATGGAAAACAGACGAGACAGGTTTCAAGCAGGTTTCAAGAGAGAAGAATAAATAGCACGGCTGAATATAACTATCTCAATGGCAGTGATAATTGGGGTAGCAGGAGCCGGGGATCGCGGGGAATCTATTTGTGCCTTGCCAGCCTGAGCGAGATCTATGAACACCTTTTCCGGTGCCGGATAACGAGGCAGTAGGTTCCGCAGACTTGTGTTGCCTTACGCGTAGCGCTGTAGCCCTGGAAATTCGTGATCGCGAATAGTCACCGAGCTGTCCGCATACCTTCGCTATAGCACCGAAATTAGAAGTCAAAGGCACCATACTGTACGCATCGAAATGCCAATTGCCAACATAGTAGTCTTGAGAGACAGCAGACGTGATATTAATGATGGAGCCGCGACTCACGCAGATGTATTTCGACTGGCATCGACAGTTTGTAGTATGGTCTCCCTGGAGGTAGCCAAATTTTCACAGATTCATCATTCTGGGCGCGTGAGGGTAATGCGGCTCGCATCACCCACCGTCCTTTGATGGACCGTTTGCAGAGGCCTGGAGTGAGGATGACCCACGCCATCCGTCGGACTCCGGCTCGCAGTGTCGCGAAGACGATTACTACTGGTTCACGCCTGCATGGACATGGGCCAACAACCTCCTTAAGCTTAGCCCGTCCTGGATGGCTTAGTGTTTCATCTGGTGGAAGCTTGTTGTGAATTCTACATTTAGTGTACAGTATATCAGGGCGCACCAGCGATGATAGCGTAGGGTAGGTGAGCTCTTGAAACTCGCAGCCGAAAACGTTGGCTAGGTGCGGAGCGACATGATAGTTCGTTTCATGAGGACCGTGACAGAACGTAATCACAACGGTTGCCGCTGGCGAGATACTGTATCTCGCTCCTTCGTACTCCCATCGAGCTCATCGAGTACTCATCATAGGCGCTTGCACCTCCCTTGCCAGCAGCAACCTGCCCTCCTGCTTACTCTACACCACACCATTATTTACTAGGTGGCGCTGTCACCGTAATCCCTATGTAGAAGCGGGCCTTCGGCCCACTAGTGCGTTTGATGATGATACCTCCGAGTGAACCGACACGTGTCTATGACGTGTTAGGCTCAGCATCACAAAGGCTCACGCGCTCACGCAACCGACATCCGACGGACTTCGGCTCTTCGTGCAGTCCAGCCTTCTGTCCATTTCTTTCTTGCTACCACCGCACATCTGTGCTATCGAGCACGCACGACCGATCTCCGCACGTCATGTCGGACCCAGTTAAAGATAAATCCGGTTTTTTGTGTATGTATATGTCTGGGCACCCAGACACACTAGTGTCGTATGCCAAGCACTTCGGAAAGCTCAAGGCGCGCGATGTTGTCTCTGCAAAGATGGTTTCGATCGATTCCAAGGTGCGTGCCCTAGTACAGGTTTTGGTGCAAATGAAGCTGGAAGTCGGCGGTAGGGCATGGACTTGACCTACGTCACCAAGTCGAACCCCAATCCACAACCAATCCGCGTCACCTTCGACCCGCCGCTCGCAGGCTACGATGAGGTGAAACCACGTCTGCTTGCCATGAAAGCGGATGCAGATGAGTCCCTTGGAGAGGTATAGCACGGTCTTCCGACGTATTACGCGTCATGGTCTAAGACTCGTTCTAGGGCAAAATCCCGCAGATAACCACTTTCGAGCTCCCCTCGGCCGTGCTGTCCACAGGCATCGCTCTGATGGTCTTAATTTACTGCACGTACGCGCCTCTGGACGACCCTGCGCCGGTGTGGGAGCTCGCACGGTGGCTGCGCGCCACTATTGCGCAACCCCTTATCATCAAGATAAGTTGGGGCGTAGTGTTCATTGTGCATTCTCTGGAGGGTTTCTATACCTCCAGGCTTGCGCGTAAGCATCAGATGCCACCGGCGGTTGCCGTACGTGCACCCCAACCTAGTAGTCAATCCGCACCGACGGGCTGACGACCTACACAGGCAAGCTATATTGGAGGTGTCACTCTTTTCGGTTATCCACTCCTAATGCATCTGCGACGGCGGATCCAGAATGCGCGTATCGATGCTATTATGAAGGGAAACTGAGTCTGTGCCTAGGGTCTTGTAGAGTATCTGTATGTTAGCGAAATATGCGTATCTGATTGGTTATTCCGGATCTTACAGCTCGCAAGGACGTGACCCTGCGCGTCGACTGCTCCATAGCACGGCATGGCAAGCAGCGTATCAATGACATAGCGAGTCTCGTCCGTTGGTGTTCTAAAGGGGGCCCAGTGATATATGGAGCCGCCTTGCAGGTACCAAGTCTTATGAATTGATGAACGCACACGGCTCCTGTTTTTCTAAGCCCTCCCTGCTCATTCTTTATGCCTTGTCGACAAAGTCAGAATCATGACCGCTGTGGTCACTCCTATAGCGCTACACTCTTGCGGGCTGGTTTCAAATTCGCCGGGTGCATTGCATCCTTGCAGCTCGGATGCAACGTGTTCAGGTCCGCAAGCTTGAGGCACGCACACCGAGTCTACGACAAGTGTTCAAGTTATAGCAGCTGACCGCCTACATCAGTCTTCAGCCAATACGCTCTTTCGATTATTCCCGTGTCCCTCTGTCAGCTAGGTAAGCCTCAGCCGTCGTTGAAGCTTCGACAGACATGCTTATTGTCAAAGCAGCCCGACATGTTCTTTACGAGGGTGATCGCTGTCACCACCCTCTGTACACTCGTAGCCCAGGCTGCGCCGACATCTTTCAATAACGAACGACTGGAAGTATGGAAACACGAGCTTGAAACGTTCCGGACTTATGATCCCGGATGGCAACACGAGGCATTTGCCACACAACCGGTTGGTTGGCGGCGTAGTCAGCTGGAGCCGATCCCAGCAGTCGAAGCACTGGACTCGTAAGATGAGGCATCTGTGCAGCGGTTTAGTGGGGGTGGCTCTATCGAGTGCGTCTCATCGCTGTCGCCGAGTCGGACGTAACCGTCGTGTCGTTGTCGTGCTCATTCTCGCCCAAGCCTCGAGAGATTCCGACCTCACAGGCCACCATTGACGGCTGGGGCTGGCAGTGATACTTCACTAGCCATGGATTAATTCGGACAGTCGTGTGAAGATAGCTGTGAAGACACGGGACAATACAAATTATTGGTTTTCGGGAATAGAGGATACAGATAGTGATAGTGGGCTGGTCTGGGACAGCGTCGCACGAAGGCGAATCGAGGACAACGAGCAAGATTCTGCACCTGCCTCCCTTGATGACTATGCTAAGGCATCAAGGTAGACATCGCAACGGTCAGACCAAGGTGAGATTATGATCACGCCAGATAAAACTTCCGCGGAACCTCAATGCGACTTAGTGCTACTGCTACATGCGGCTTCGCGTAGACAAAAACGTACACTATCGACCGCGTAATGACATCGCAAGTACTCATACAGAAAAACAAAGGCGCTCAATAGCCGAGCCGACCAAACCTGGAACTCCCATTGTCCGTGGTGAAGCGACACACTTAGCGGGGCTGCTGGGTCGCTGCACGACCAAGCGGAACGGGCGCGTGCGGAACGGGCGCGTGGGGCGTCTTGATCTTGAGGCCTGGAAGGGCATAAATGACCTTCGCACCGAGAAACAGAGAGAGCGCACATACCGAGCTCGCCCGAGATGATGTCTGCAGCCTTCTCACCGACCAGGAGCGCGGACGAATAGGTGTTCGTCCCAAGGTTATCCGGGCAGATTGAGAGGTCGGCGACCTTCAGGTTCTGCGTGCCGTAGACGCTAAGGTTCGTGTCGACGACACCACCTTGCTCACGCGGCTTCATGGCTGCATCAACACGTCATCATCGGGTGCAGGGTCCAAGATAGAAAGTAAGAGCGTACCGCACGTGCCCAGGGAATGCCAGGTTGTCTCGACGTGATCGGCGACCCAATTGTCGATGGCCTCGTCGTCCTCAGCGGTATACTTGATGTCTTCGTGGACCTTGTCGGCGTTGAAGGGCTCGCCCGGACGGTGCCACGTGCCCATGTGGATGCCTGTCGTGAAGCTACCCGGGAGGATCTGGCGCGCGGTCTGAATGTCGATGTCCTTGCAGACGGCAGGAGACGCTGGGTGGAAGTGCGGGTGATGAGACGTGAGCTCGCCGCGGAAAGCGTCCATGCGGCGTGCGACTTCGCGTGTCTTCTTGTATGACCACCGAATCGGAGCGAAATCTGCCTTGTTGTTCATGAAGCCGGAATCGAAGAAAGGCTCGACGTATGGGCTCTGGGACTTAATGTGAATCTTTCCACGCGACGCCGGGTACTCCTGCACGGATAATTAGCAAACAGAGCGAGACCAGTTCGGCAGACACGCACGAGATACTGGAACATAGTCATGTACTTGCCAGGCGGGAGGAGTGTGTGGTCCGCGTACGCTCCCGAGACAATGGAGCCGAACATGACGGGCTACACAGCAAGATCAGACAAATAAGTCAATAAATATACGGCAAAAACAAACCTTGTCGGGCTTGTCCTTGAAATAACGGTTCCAGAGGTCATTGAATTCCGGGCCCATCTCTTTGAGCTCCTCCTCCGTCGGACGGATCTTGAAGCCGGCGTCGATGGCGTTGGACGAAAGGCGCGCACGCTCAGGCGAGACCTCCCACTCGCCGAAAATCTCCTTGCGAGCCTCAGGGTCTCCGCGGAGGAAGGCATCGAGAGTGAAGCTCTCCTCACTGACGCGATAGATAGAGAGGGTGGTGTAGTCTGGACGTCACAGTAAAAATCGATCATTTTCGGAAACAAGGAAGCACACATACGATCTTGGTACTCCTCCCCAACACCGGGAAGGTCACTGACAACCTTGATATCAAGCTTCTTGAGGAGGTCCGATGCACCGACACCAGAGCGCTCGAGAATCTGCGGTGTACCGAGCGTGCCAGAAGAAAGGACGACATACTTGCGTGCGCGGACCTGAATGAGGAATGTCAGCCAAGGACAGCAGACTACGAAGAAGCAAATGACGCACAATGGTCTCGCGGACCTGGGCACCATGGGCGCGATTGCGGGACGGGACGTATGCAACGCCGACCGCCTTCGTGCCATCGAAGACGACACGAGAGACACGCGCGTTCGTGCGAAGATAGAGATTGGTCTGGAGGTCCATTACGCTATGAACGTACGCTGTCGCGGCATCAGACCGGCGGCCAGTGTGGCGATTGATATATTTAGCCCAGATCTCAGACGCGTGCGCGGTCTTGCAGTCCTGAATATCGTCTGCACAAAGTCAGACATGCTCGTAGACAAGGATATGATGAAGACACATACCGCTGAAGGGGACGCCAATAGCATCCGCAGCGCGAAGGAAATCCTGCGCGAGCGCGGTGATGGAACCACCATTCGAGATGGCGATGGGGCCATCGTAGCCGTGCGTGTCGTTGTTGACCGGCTTCTGGTAGTTTTCGAGCTGGATGAATGAATGCGTTCAGACGGCAGCTGCTGCGGAGAACGGCGACCTTAGCTCACTCGCTTCATGAGCGGAAGGAGATCTTCAGAGGTAAGGCATTCAGCAGATATTACAGGAAAGAAACTATCGCCTGCTTACCCTGGTAGGTCCAGCCCTCGGTCTTGAAGTCGTCTACATGCAATCAAAAACACGGAGATAACGGAGACCAGGACACCATACCCCAGTCAGAGGCCGAGGCACGCGTGTACATCTGGAAGTTGATCGAGGAACCGCCGCCAAGGATGTTCGCGCACCTGAGAAAAGGGGTAAGATTAATAACTCCGATGATTGTGCCAGCGGACATACGGAACAATAGATTGGCGGCCGCGCATGAAGGGCGAGGCGAGCGAGTCGACGTAAAAGGTGGCCTTCTCGTTGCTGTGGGCTGCATTGCACCAACGTCATCAGGATGATAATGGAGACCACTCACATTCCATCGCGCTGCATGTTACGGACGTAGATACCCGGGCGATATACCCATGGATCGTCGCGGTTGTTGGCGCCGCCTGAGGCGACCGACGTCAGTGAGAACATCGACAACAAATGAAGGCAAGCAAATGTGCAACTCACCCTCAATCAACATGACTTTCAGATTTGGGTCGGCGTACGCGAGACGGCCCGCAACAACACAGCCTGAAGGACACCAGTGAGCTCGTTCGACGCAAAGGTAGGCAGAATGGATAAGAACCTGCGGGACCGCCACTGGGCAAGCGCGAAGGGCGCGGTCGGCAACTGTAAACGGTACAGAACGAGGAACATACCCAGCGACGATGACATCAACTTCCTGCGGGTGCACCATTGCGAAAAAAAGTGAGTCAGGTGGGGGAAATACGGAACTAGAGTGTGAGCAAGACGGGTAGCCGAGGCGGCTGACAGTTCACAGAGGCAACTCGCAACCTTTATACGTTGTCGACGTCAGTCCAACCCTTCGCGCCCAGTAATACTGCTAGCGGCGCGTGACGCGAGGCGAAAGTCAGCACTCAAAAGTAGTTTGAAAAAACGGAACAGGTGGATGCGGGCCGTGAGGGTCATGCTCGGCGCAAGCGCACTGTGTTTGGACTCAAATTCCCTGGAGATTGAGCAAGATGCGTCTAGCAGATCGTCACAACGTCAAATGACTTTGGGGACGGGGTCAGTGCTGGGAGAAGACGGAGCGCTGAAGTTTTGGGTGTTCCCAAGCGGCAGGTCTCCCACATACGTATCATTACGAAGCGGGCTGCGCCCTTGGCCGCGTCCGCTGCACAATATATTTTTGCACTTCTTGCTAGGCCGGGCGCCGCTAAACCGGTCGAGCAATCGTTAGAGAAGGGAAGAGACAAAGTCATGAGAGCGAGCGGTGCAAGACGCTCCTCAGGCAGATGACCCTCGAACATATCCCGTTGTTGCGCCCATGATCTGAGACACAAGGCCGTGTGTTGATGCGCCCTGCGCGTTAGAGCACTTGGCTTGGAGCATGCATAACCCGTGCACGCGAGACTGTGCTTTGCAAAGTCAGATGCCGGGCTAGTCAAGGGCGCTGCCTCAGTAACACGGAAGAAAAGCTGCGCAAGCGGAACCACAGAACTACGAACCCGTAAATTGTTCCTGCGAGCCCGGATTAGCCTCAACAGATGTGGAGACGAGAGAACGCAGACATACGCGGGCACCCGTGAAGCTAGGGGTATACAATGCTTTGGAACGCAGATAACAAGAGAAAAGACGCTAGAACGAGAATACACCATCTAACTGTATATGGTCGTGGGGAATAACTCTGGGCCCATGATGTGCATGACAAGCGCGTACGTGTTGTTTTACGGGTAAACGAACATGCTTGCGTTCTTTGTGTGAAGTACCAATGATTGCTGTACACCACTGCACGGACAGCTGACAGGAAGCTCCCGAAGCTCGCACAAGAAGGCAAGTCAGGTGAACTCCAAGCAAGTGAATAATGGTCGATGGGGTAGCGTCATGACGCCAGCCGAGGAACAGTGCGTTCGGCAGGGTCTAGCTATCCACGGTTCGAGCGACCGGGAACAACTATGGTCGAAAGAAAATGTGGAAAATTTTAAATGACTGCAATTACATTCTTGAACATGATCCGCCAAGAGGAGACCATGAATCAGAAACATCCCGGTGTGAGGACAGCGACGCGTATTAGGCCGTGGGCCGTCTTCTACTCCGGTCACTTGTTGCAGCACATGAGCAATCGTGAGCTTCACATGTTCTACGTCCTCGGCGTCCAATGGCTATATCCCGTCGACAATAATTGGGAGTTTGTGCGTCACCGGCGCTGCTATCCATCGACCAGATAGACTAAGGGGTAGGAAGACGCAGAGCAATCATACTCAGAACCGCATAAGCCGACAGCAGCTTGTCTGACTCGAGAAGATGGACAACCACGTGGAGCGTGAGCAACAGCTACCGGACCTGGAACACGAAGCTCAAGGTGCGCGACGTCGCTAACTTCGTTGACGTCCGTGCTGACGTCCGCGTTGGCGCCGCGCGACCTCTGAACCCACCTCATTGCTTGCACGTCCAGCACGCACGTTTCGAGAAGAGGAAGTGGCCAAGGCATGAGGTCGTCGTAGTTCTGGCTTCCTCCTTAATCTTGGCTGCTCGTTCCGTCGCTATACATTATCCTCGCCTTGGCTTGCCCCCACATGGCAACATCGACCTCCAAACCATTGCCGGATGTCCCACGTTCACCATCCGAAGAACTTACTATAGACGGAAGAGAGCATTTACGTAGATTCTTAGATTCGGCTCTTGCTCAGGAGTCTGAAGTGCTCAAGTCATGGGCATTCTCGCTCGAGACCGCGCTTAGCGAGGTCGTCGACGCCATGCGTGATGACGACTGGCTTTCGGGGATCAGACTGGCGCGGATGCTTCGCAAGAAGAAGATTCATGCCCGTGATCCTAATCCGGACCCGAATCGGGGTGGACAGAAGGAGAAGCCGAGGAAGGGCCTGGATGACGAGAAGGCGAGAGGCGCAACGTCAGCTGCAGAGGGCGAGGCACTCAAGGACTGGCAAGAAGGGAGGGAAGGGACAGAGGACAATGGTTCGGACGGCTCCCATCCCCCACGCAAAGCTTCTCCAGCTGCTCCGAATCCCGCCCACCGGCACAATGTTGTCGCGCTCCAGCAGCTACGCGACCTGGCGAGCGCCCGCAAGCCTGCCTCAGGCGCGTCTGCCAAGCATCTACTCTTTACCATTATGCTTCCTGCCGACGTTCAAGTGTCGTCACTGCATTCATCCACCTCTTCGGCTGCTTCCCGCACTTGCACATTCCACTCCCGCGAATTCGCTCTCCCGAAACCCGATCTCTTTGGCGAAGATCCAACTGGTAATGCAGATCTTGCGAACAAAGTTTCTCTGTATGGGTTTAAGGAATGGGAGAGTATGTCAAACCTCGTTCCTTGTGTGATTCGTGCTGAATCGCCGTCCCAGCGGATCCTGAGCTACGCCCAAATCCCGTGTCCCTTGTCGGCGGTAGCTTTTCATTTTCTCCACCTCCCTCCGCGGAAGAACGCGAGGCCCTAGTCAAGGTACTACGAATATCCATATTTGTCTTGTTGTCTTTGCTACTGGAGCAGAGCTTCCTCGCCGACGAGAATGCCGAGCTGCGGTTTCCCGAGCCTAAACCGCGCGTGCGGCCGTTCAATCGCATGTTGTCACCAACTGGATCATCCACTACTTTTCCGGGCAGCCACTCACCCGACGTGAGGCACCGGTTTCGCGATTCATTCTTGTCGACGTCCATCTTTGGTATCTTCAGTAAGAAGACAAGCGGTCTCCTAAACCGTTTCCCCTCCCTTTCACCTAGCCCCACTTCTAATCGGGGGGGCTCGCTCGATCTCGTACACTCACTTGTTTCCTCGCCTCCCGCTTCCGTCGATGATACTCCACCAACGCGCCTACGACGGTTTTCACTTTTCGGAGAGCACCGCAGGTCCGCAGGTACACAATCTAGCTCAGTGGACGAGCCTCTTTTCCAGTTCGTCCTACGACGCTTACAAGAAGCGAAGGACGTTCTATCCACTTCCCCCGACGTAGAATTCCCCCCTCCATTTCTTTTGGCGAGCCTTGCGGAAAAGGAAAAGGCTGATCCCTCATGGAGGCTCTCGGGCGAAGAACGCACCGCACTGAACAGTGTCTTTGGGTGGAACGGAAGGAGGACTCGTGGCGCAGGCATGGCCGGCACCCACGGTTTCCTACGACAGCAGCGCATCTCTGTCCTTTACTCCGAGCACATTACTCTGCAGTCAAACCCGACCTCCTCCCATGCTAGCGGGATAGCGCCAGCCCCTGACCGGGACACCAAGATCCGGCTTCACTGTGGCCCTCGTGCGCGGTTAAGGACATTCGAATTTTACACTACCGACCGAGAGAGAGATTATCTCCTAGGCGACATCATCATTCAGGTGTGCTTGGCCGCCGATGAGAAATGTCACGTCCCGAAATGCCTAGTCAAGCGCGGACAGCATGAATTGCGCTGGCTGCACAAGAGCTGCCGCATTATCGCGAAGGTGCGAAAGTTGGACGACGCGGAAGCGAAAGACGAGTGCATCCAGGCGTGGGAGTCTTGCATAGAATGCGGTAAGATTTCTACCCGAAGTCGAATATCGAATGGTACATAGTGAGCGTCTTCTGTTTCTGCGCCTCATCCCCTGCTGATATGCCATGCAGTTTACTATCATTTGGGAAGTTCTTAGAGCTTTTGTTTTATTCGTCACGACTCTGTATCCCATCACGACCATTATGTTCCCATACAACCCCTCCTCCCCAGCCATGGACCGGTGATGACGCTCCTTTACCTCGCTCGCGATTCAACATTGTTCGCCACTTCGCTTTTAAGTCTCACGTGCTTTCCTTCACGCTTTCTCCCATATATGATATCTTCG
Source organism: Vararia minispora EC-137 (assembly GCA_022160365.1). NCBI lineage: Eukaryota > Fungi > Basidiomycota > Agaricomycetes > Russulales > Lachnocladiaceae > Vararia > Vararia minispora. The sequence continues at coordinate 22,871 of MU273525.1, forward strand.
AGCTTCGGCTTCCTCATTTGCAACTTACGTCTACTCCGGGGCGTGTCTCTTCCGACGGGGGCACCGTGCACTCGTCGACGACGCGCCAAGAAATGGAAGGCAGCGAGGAGAAGAAGTTGCAACGGAAGGAAATAAAGGCCTGGTGGCAGTGCGTAGCGGAGCATCTAGACAAACTGGTCTGTCTCCCCTTTTCATCCTATGACATGCGTGCTTACGTTCTATCAAGGAAGCTTATTTCGACGACGATCCTTCATCGAGCTATCGCAAGACCCTTCCGCGCATACCTTCGACCTGGGAGGACAGGAGTGCCACATCGTCATCAACCGTAACTCCAAGAGCAGGGACTGCCTCTCTTCCCTCCTCTCCGAGCTCGCCTAGCCTAGCCCCGCCCTCCCAACTGGAACTGGAGCGCGTGGTGACCCCGGATCTCTCTCTTCGTTCTCAGGGTGTCCCTATAGACATATATGACCCCCTCGCCGAAGCACAATCACCCAGGGACCACTCAGCCGAGGCTCTCGCACTCCTGACCAATATGCGTTTCACTTTCCAGCGCATCGAGCAAGAGCTATACTTTCAGTTACGTGACGTTCCTGAGGGTGCGTTGAATGACGTTCGGCGCGTGTTCCATTCAGCTGGACTGGGCTCCTTGCGGCGTCTCGCGGCTTGGGAAGCGAAACACCTCTCAAAGACTGCTAGGGAGGAGGTTGCGGAGAATCGGAAAACAATCGAGAATCCGTGGTGGTGGAGAGAAACATACCATGCAGTTCCCGGAAGTAATATCATCGTCAAGGACGATGACTGGGGCAGCATTATCGCTTTTACTCTTAGGTATGCAATTTCCCTCTATGCTCATTAACGCCCATAACCGTGCCTTAGCTCCGTGGACTATCAGGACGAGCTTGGCAACCTCACCTGTCACCGACGCGCGTTAGGTGCAACACCCGTCTCTAGCTCACTCCCGACGCACCCTCCCCTGCCACCTCTCAACAGCGGAGGCGGCGGGCTTTTCAGTCCCGCTTTATCGACTGCGAGCGAATCGTCATTTAAGTTCTTCAATAAGCCTTCGCCCCTCAGCCTCGACCCCGACAACGATGGCGCAGTGTGGGCCGAGCCGGAGGCGTGGTCTGCGGTGATCACACGTAAAGAACACCCCCGCGACCCCACCGCGCTTCTTTCCCTGCGCGAGGTCCTCCGCCAGCGTGCACCTGTCGATGCGTCGATCGGCTTGCCGCCGTCAATCATGACAGGCGTCTCACGTATCATTGGAGGTGGCGAAGGCAGTGGTGACCGGTCGTTAGTATATGCCAAGCAGGCAGTCGAGGTCAGCAAGCAGCTCGTGGATGGTCAGCATACGCTCGACGTGGCGGACACAGTTGAAAAGCTTTTGCACGAGCTCGACTCGGCGTCCGTCACGTCGAGCTCGACGTCCGCTAATACGCCGAGTGAACCCAGCTCCACCTTCGTGACGACAAACATCGAGCGTCGAAAGACTTCGTCCGTTATCTCACGCGGATCCGCCGCAAGCTCAAAGCCCGACTCCACAAGCAGTGACGAGACGGCGACCCCTGTGGATGCGACGATGCCGCGCGAGTCTGATGCAGGGACGGTGTCATCCTCCGCGTCTTCTCCTGGTGGAGGTAGTATGGACCAGCAAGAGCGGGCGGAGCATGACTCGACATTCTCGTGGACGAGCAGTTTGACAAATGCGATACGGCTGATGGCGAAGGGGGGCGATCCTCGCACCCGCGTCGGCACACCGCAGGTGCGCAACGGGCATCACGACCTGCTTGGGGCGCAGGCAGGGAACATCGACGAACGGCCACACATTAAGTATGATTGGACAATCGGCAAGCGGCTCAGGTACTCGTGCACGGTCTACTACGCGAAGCAGTTTGATCTACTCAGAAAGCAGTGCGGCATCGAAGATGTATTTTTAAAGAGCATGTCGAGGAGCGCGAACTGGAGTGCCGATGGCGGGAAGAGCAAAAGCAATTTCTGGAAGACAGCAGACGACAGATTTATCATCAAGACACTTGTCAACGCGTGGAATGTCGCTGATCTGTACGTTCCGTTACTTATCTCTCCCCTAAAGCGGGGTTGAATCCGGTTCTAGGCAAGTGCTTATTGAGCTGGCACCTTCGTACTTCCGGCATATGGAGGCGACGGTGCACAGGGCGTCCGTCCTCGCGAAGCTTTTGGGCTTTTACACCGTTGAGATCCGCAATCTCGAGGCTGGTACCGTGCAAGCCAAGGCTGACCTGCTCGTTATGGAGAATCTGTTCTACTCCCAGAGCGTGTCTAAGACCTTTGATCTCAAGGGCATCCAAGGTCGCAAGGTCAAGACGACTAACGCCTCGGCGTCCAAGACGCTCTTTGACGGCGAATGGATAGAAGGTACGCAGAGACATGGTTTGTACGTCGACTATGCTGACGTTGGCGCAGGGCAGGAAAAGGCACTTACTCTCGTATACCCGCATTCCAAAGCTGTCTTGCACGAGGGCCTGAAGTTCGACTGCGAATTTCTTGCGAAAAGCAACATCATGGACTATTCGTACGTCTCGACCACCCCCTTCCGCTGATAGCTTGACCCAGATCCTTAGTTTGCTTCTTGGCGTCAACGAAGCCGACAAGCAGATCTCCTGTGGGCTTGTCGACACCATCGGGAGCTACACCTTCGCCAAGACACTCGAATACAAGGCGAAACAGGGCTTTTCGGGAAAAGATGGCAAGGAGGTGACTGTGATGCCTCCCCACGAGTACCAAGAGCGCTTCATCAAAACCCTCGATGGCTACTTCCTTGCGTGCCCAGGTCCGTCGACCGCGCTTCGCCTCCTTACACGTTTCGTGCGTCTGACCATGTAGTATCAGATAAGTGGACGAAGCCCGAGGATGAGAAGACGACTTACGAATACACGGACTTGCCTTCTGTCCTATAGACTCGAGTGCACTCGTTTGATAGCATTCTCCCGCCCAATGTCTCTGACCTTCCGTATATTACTCGGCAACTCTTCATCGGACCACATACGCATGACATCTCATTTTTACATACCCTCATGTCCCTGTATTCCATCTCTCCCTCTTCAGTATGAGCGTGCGTGCCTAGCTCGACGCAGCCCAGCGAGTCGGTCATAATCGGAAGACGTGTACGGGACCCACAATCTTCGCGCGGTCGCTTGGAGCTTGGCCTCCTTCAATGGCCCGGGCCTCTTGTCCGATGGAAGTTGATGCTTACCCGTATAACCTGCTGAACGCTTCTGGAATAATTAGGATGACTAACGCCGACCCGATGTTGCCAGATTGTGCCTTCGGACTCGTATCCGAGTCAGCTGGACGAAACACTCCTCGTTGCCGAAGAAGCTTTGTTCACACCACGCAGAATGCGAATAATCGATGGCACAACCATTGCGCCCATAATGGATTCAGAGGCGCGTATAAAAGGGGCCGTGTCTGCGGCATTGTTATCCAGAAGTCGCTCTTCTATCAATCCAGGATGCCCCCTCGTCCTCTCTTCGTTGTTGGCGGTCTGGGTGACGGCTCCGGTGGGATTTTCCGATTCTCGAGCGCACAATAAAGCTAATGGGAGGACGGAAGGTATTGGAGCTGCCACTGCGTATGTTACCGAGTGGAACTTTAAGTTGCTTAGGCTAACGGTTTCCTAGCAAGCTGTTTACTAGGTCGGGATACAGTGTCGCGCTCATCGCGCGTGGCAGCAGCGGTACGATTCAGAGGCTTGCGGAAGAGTTGAATGCTTCCGGCGGCGACGTGCGCGACCAGTATTCAAGTTCGGTGGGAGCTCTTACACTGAAACTCCCCTAAACGCGCAGGCGGCGCCGTTTCCACTCGCTGCATACACGTACACTGAGATCCACCGGGCGTTCGATGACGTGCGTAAGCACTGGCCAGAGTCCGAGCTTCGTGTCGCAGTCTTCAATATCGCGGCAACGACCTTCAAGCCCTTCCTCGAGTACACCGAGGCAGACATAGACGCGTCGCTCGATCTAAATATCCGCGCGGGCTACGCGTTCGCGCGCGAGGTCATCTTGCGTCAGAAGGAACAGCCCATCGGTGAGCACGGCAAGCGAGGCGCTCTCCTTTTCACGGGTGCGACTGCATCTCTGCGTGGGAATACGAGAACGTGTGCGTTCGCGGTCGGCAAGCATGGCCTTCGCGCGCTCGCAAACAGCTTGGCGAAGGAATTTAGTAAGCAGAACATTCATGTGCGTGGCGTGTTTCTCTCGTGCTTTCCCTGTTCTGAAACGTGTCTCCAGGTGGCTCACATTGTTGTTGACGGTGGTAAGCTGTCGTACGCTGCTTGTGCAATTGAATTCCGATATAACTCTTCCCCTAGTAATTGCAACAGATGAACACCGTAGCAATAATGACGTCGGTTGGAATGAAAACCCCGACGTTAAGCTTCTCCCAGAGACCATTGCGCAAGTATGTTCTCGATGGCTTCATCCTACGTACACCATGCTCACCAAGCTTATAGAACTATCTGTACCTCGCGAATCAGGACCGGTCAGCATGGACCTTCGAGCTTGACCGTAAGCCATCTCATCTACCCGAATTGGACAGTTTCTTGATAGATTCCTTAGTCCGTCCTGCGCATGAGAAGTGGTAGGCAGCTACTATTAAAGCAATGGCCGTATCAATCTTGTCCTGCTGAGCGGAGTAGTGTAGTGCACTGTACCCGTCGATCCAAAATGTGAAATGACCTTGTTCTGTTACTGTAGACTTACGCAGTAATATCACCAATCGTACCGCTGACTCCTAAGCAAGGCTATCTCTGCCAAATCTCTGCATACCGATCCGTTTGGCCTCAATAACATATCCGGCCCCAGTCTTGGTGCAGGCTCGATATCTTCGACCTAGCTACTGTGGAGAGGGCTAAGTGTATTCAGAGTGCGTATTGAAACACATGGAAGGGCTGCAATTGAATGTACCTACCTCAGGCTCATGAAGCCGCGGCAGTCACTAGTCACTAGTCACTAGTCACTAGTCACTAGTCGCTACTGTACTAGTACTGTACTGTATTTGAGACATGTGACCTGATTTGAGATTTTACCCGCGTACTGCGCGCAGTGGAGCCATGCAAAGAATCATGCGAGGGTGGACTGCCCCGTCAAGCCCCCTGCCTATCGAAGCCGTCACTAAATTATGTACCGTAACGGCGAAAGCCCCCTCGTCACGGTGTCGCCCGATGGAAAGGCGGCCCATTAATTACTCCTGTGGTTCCTGCTGCGACACACCTTAGGGGACCATAACGGCGCCCACTGGTCCTCCCTCCCGGTGTGCTGTTTGATCAGAACGGGCGGGTGCTTGAACCATGACTCATAATAACTGCAGCATTGCTCTTCTACCCAGATCTTCCCAGGTATCGTGCCGGTTTCCAACCACTTGTGACTTGACTATGGCATTGTGATTTTCAAATTCCACTCTCGACCAATTTCGAAATTGGCGCTGACCTCTGGGGCTCCTGCCTTTATCGACCTCTCTTTGCTCTCTTCCTCTGCACAAGTCCCACCATGAATGGATCCAAAGAAGAGGAAATACGTGATGTTACGAAGGTTGGAAATGAGTCGTTGTCCCTTGATCAATTGCATTGCGGATGCCGCGGCGCCGATCGAGTGCAACGATTCGCGGCGCAGAGCCCCAGTCCTCGTACGTTCGCATCTCTGGTTCAAAGAGCGGGCGATGACAAAACCTGTTCAGGTCTGCTTCTCCAGCTCAGCTGGACCGACCGCCTACTCACCCCTGCCATATTGCTGGCCATGATCATCGGGGTCGTCATAGGAGAATTCGTACCTGGGGTGCAAGCTGCATTCGAAACTGCACAGTTTCGAGGGGTCTCTGCACGTCAGTCCCTATTTCTTTCTGCCGGCCTATGTGCAGACGTCTAACAGTCGGTAAACAGCCATCGCAGTGGGGCTCATCGTCATGATGTGGCCCATCCTCACGAAAGTCCATTTCGAAAGCCTTCCAGGGCTCTTTCAAACACGAGAACACTGGAAACACATATCCATATCAATCTTTGTCAGCTGGATCGCTGGACCTTTCCTCATGCTCGGTCTCGCCTGGGCAACACTCCCCGACCTCCCTGAGTACCGCACAGGTGTTATCCTGGTTGGACTTGCGCGCTGTATCGCGATGGTCATGGTCTGGAACCAACTCGCGCGTGGAGATATGGACTTCTGCGCAGTCCTCGTCATCATCAACTCTGTGCTGCAGATTGTGCTGTATTCGCCATTGGCCGTCTTGTTCATCAATGTCATTGGTCACGAGAAGGCTGGTCTGCATCTCCATTACGGAGACGTCGCGATCTCCGTGCTCATTGTTAGTCTATCAAAGATAACTCGGCGGGAATCATACTGACATAATAAAGTATCTTGGTATACCATTAGCTGCAGGTTGCGCGACAAGATATGCTGTATGGGCATCTGCGGGCAAGACTTTTCTCGACGAGCAGTTTTCCCCGTATTTCGGCCTACTATCGTTGCTCGGGCTTCTCTATACCATCATAGTGATGTTTGGTGAGCGTCTTACTTTGTGCTCCTTACGCCGCATCTCAAGATCGCGTATTAGCATACCAGGGCAGCGCAATCGTTCACAATCTGGGACCCGTGTTCCGTACAATGGTCCCCCTCGTACTGTACTTCGTTGTGGTGTGGACAGCGATTCTGATGTGGATGCGGAGCCTCGGTATCAGGTACGAGCGTGCGATTGTGCAGAGTTTCACGGCTGGAAGCAACAACTTTGTGGGTGGTCTTATGGCTTCCTTGCACCCGTAGAGCTGACCGGATCCACGGGCAGGAACTTGCCATAGCCGTTGCGATCGCCGTGTACGGCATCGACTCGCGGCAAGCGCTCGCAGCGACCATAGGGCCACTCGTTGAGGTACCGGTGCTCCTCGCACTGGCATGGGTTGCACTATATCTGCGGGTGAAGCTACGCTGGAACGCACAGTTTGCGGGATAATTGAATGCACGTTAGGATGCCAGTGTATTTGTCGCCTCATCTTCGATGAGCCCTCTACAGTCCATAATACCGCCGCAGCACTCGGACGTATATTCCTCGTCTTCGTCAACTGTGCCGGCGACGCTTGATGTATTGTCTGCGTTTTTTTGGTCGGGCAGGTTTGAATCACGAAGCGCGATGGTAGACTGGGAAAGGACGGCGGCGGCAAGCAACTCGAGGTTTAGCTGTGTGGTTCCAGCTCCGGCGGTAGGCGGGCTGCGCGGATGGAACTTGTAAAACAAAGACACAATTTATGGCGTGGGTCGTGACCTACTTGTACACCTCTGTTGCGAGTGCGACGTTCGAAAGCATTTCTTGGAATCGCCGCAGCTCACTTCCTGCTGTCGACAACTGCGCCAGAAGCTGCGAGGACGCCCAAATCTGTGACATCAAAGGCTCAGAAGAGTCATCGATTGCAGAGGGACTCGGAATAGCTACGCACTAGATCATGATTTGGCTGTGGTCCAGAGTGGTCCAGAGAGATGTTTCGACGAGTGTTTGAAAGCTCGACGCGTAATCTCTCTATCTCTGGCTCGGTAGCCCGACACCTCTCACATCCACTTGCTGATGTAGAGTCCGTACGCGTCGAATGACCAGTTGAAGACGAACCCTGGCGCGCCTGCGCGAGTTCGGCGCGCAACCTCTGAACCTCAGCTTCTGACGCACGATAACGCTCTTCTAGCTCAACGAGGTGCCTTGCGCGCCGATCGCGAAAATCGCGCTGCGCGCGTAAGGAGGAGGTAAGGGGAAGTGTGAGGTCTTTCTTGCGCCCGCGCACCATTTCTGATTACATGCGAGAGTGTCACGGAGAGAGGGTACTGGATAATAGTCAAATTCGTGAAGCTCGGATTTGAAATTGAAGAGGAAGCTCCGCTCGGAGCTATTCCGGACTTTAGACTCGGAGCCGGCAGGCGCCGAGAAGTCGACTCATCGAAATTCAAATTGTGGACTTCTTCACCTTGTCACGGTCTTAATCTCCCCGCACATCTGCTCACTGTCCAGCTAGCCTGTCTATTAACTGCTTCGTACACACTTCGATGCGATGGGGGCATACTATGATGAAATCGAGATCGAAGACATGGCGTGGGACGAGGCTAAGGGTGTATTCCACTACCCCTGCCCGTGCGGCGACCGCTTCGAGATCTCGCGCAAGCAGCTCGCCAGCTACGAAGACATCGCTACATGTCCTAGCTGCAGCCTAATCATCCGCGTCATTTACGACCCGGTGCGTCCTGCTCGCTTTGATCGAGCGCAGAGACGCTAATTCCCCGTGCTCACAGCTCGACTTTGAAGATGACGAAACGGATGAAGACAGCGAGGAAGTGGCGGAAGACGAGAGGGCCGACGAAGAAGACGATGACGAGAAGTTCGATGAGGCGATGGATTATCTCACAGTCTCAGAGAAGACCCCGGCGCTCGTCGCCACAACAGCGTGACGAGCAAGCTTACGCTTTCGACGTGGTAGCCAACGTTTACATGGCTTCCGATCTCGCTTTTACGCCATGACGGTGCGCACACCAGCTGTCGGTGACGGATCATGCCCTCGCATAGATCTTTGAATGCCCGTCCGAGGCGATCTAGCATGGCATGGTACAACAGCATCTGGGGGCGGGGGTAGGACGGACTGCCATTTGATTCGGGAAAGGCAGGTGAGATCTCTTTATAGTCTACCTGTATGGTGTGCTGCCTAGATGTCTGGGATATATATGTATATTGGGCGAGGAAGTATGATTTAAATCCATTCTTCGCTGTCGGCGAAGTTTGTGCTCAGATGCTCGAAGCTATGGGCGCGATCACCATCTCCGAAGCGTATCTTCTGGGAGTTCTCCCTGGCGAGAGGTAGAAAACACTCATCTACACGTAAACGAGAGTTAGGAATGCCCACTGGACGCTCTACCTCCCCTCGGGTGGCTGTACAGTTATTTGCCGGACATGAGATACACCATTCAGAAACTAACCTTTCGCCTTACCGGTACCCTTAGTCGGTTCTTATCAGGTAGGGCCCCAGGACAAAGTCATCGCGTTCGACATTTCAAGCTTCAAGGGCGATAAATTCAAGCGAGCACTTAGCACACCGACTGGCACCATTGCCAGGTCATCGCTGGGTTGGAACCCTGACCCTGTGGACAAGCCCTTCTAGCCCTGCAGACGAGCATCTCATCCCTGTGACTCTGTCGCCCTCAGGACCTGGACGGTTCTCGTGCCGCCGACACCCTCGCTCGCGCTGTTAGCCCCCTGGTGAAACGCAAAATTCATGAAGCGCTCACATATTTAAGGCTATGATCCGAACGATCTGCAGCCTTATCTGGATGGGAGGAGCGACAGAGGCCAACCTGCACTATTCCCGCCAAGGCGACGGGATGATTACCAACGGCCGCCTGGAATTGGATGTTCACGCTCACTTGCGGCGCATTTGCCACTGCAACCTGAGGGAACGCCGAACATTTTGCGTCGGTTATATGAACGCTATCATCACTTCCGGACGCATATCACTCCCCCCGTCCGGAGCCGTCGATCCGGCGCGGTTGAACAGGGAAATAGAGAAGGATGCCGTGAATTATCATCCAGAGGAAACCCTGCGTCACGAAGTTCACGGCACGAACTGAGGTCAAGAAAGACAAGATGCAGAGAAAAGGCTTATATGACAGCGAGAGCAAGGCAGATCAAGAAGTCAATAGCTTAGTAGCGGTAGCGGGTCGAATAGTCTAGGCGGCACGTACTGGTCAGAAAATTGGGACATATAATGAGGGAAACATACCCTTTGGCGAGACGACTAGACCACGACCCTTGGACGCACCACGATATACAGTTTCTATGATGTCGATCATCTGAGATAACTCTTTAGAGTGCTACGCTCTAGATCGGCTCGGAACAGACATACCTCCTGCTTGTTATCCATAGCCCAGTTACTGGTCATCATCGATAGGATCAGCGCCGTTTCTACAGAGCGTGACGCGAACTCACATCTTATTGTTATTACCGGTGCCAAGATCAATCATGATATGTTTGTTACTGGTATACGAAAAATGAGAAAATGTCGACGTGTAAGCGAAGACAAGAGACATACCGATAGAAGAACATAACTGTGCATGGGTCATACAGCTCATACATCTACGCCGGATACGCGTATCAGCACCTTTCTCAAACGCGGCCATTCGCCGGCGCACCTTGTTAAAGTCCGGAACGGCGGTAATATCGCATAGATAGATAACAGCGAAGTTCTGGACTTTCTCAGCGACCGAGTACAACGTTTCGTCCATCGTCATGCACTGCGGGTCCCAGTCGTGTCCAAAGCGGATAACAACGACACGGTCTTCTTCTGATTTGATAGCTTCGTCAACGTGCCAGCCAGAGGGGAGGTGCGGAAGGAAGTAGGACATAGTGGATCGAACGAATAGATCGGAGTGGGAGGGTGAAAGGCAGCTGTGCAGGGCAAGGACAAGCCCGCGCCCGCGCGTCGTTTCGTTTGTGGTTGGCGATGTTCTGGCGGTCACACAGGTCAACTTCAGCCGTCACGGTCAACCAATACAGTCATGTCGAACCAGCGGCCAGTCGTCTTCATGGACATCCAGATTGGAGAGACCCCGGCGGGGCGCCTCAAGATGGAGCTCTTCAGTGACATCGTCCCGAAGTGCGCCGCTCATTCTTAGACTCGGCAGGGCCACAATCCGACTACCTTCTGTACACAGGACCGCGGAAAACTTCCGCCAGCTCTGCACGGGGGAGTATAGGTGCGGATACAATGTACCTTCCGTCGGGAGTCGATATAGATGAATCTACAGGGTGAATTCCCGGCCACAGGGATACAAGAACGCGACGTTTCATCGGTATCACATCTCACCTTCCATGACTTGTGGTTCACCTCACGACAACTAACTAGACACGCTATATAGAGTGTGAGTACCCTCGCGCCTTTGACCCAATTTGCAGTTGAGGTTATTGTCTGCTAGCGTCCCGAATTTCATGTGTCAAGGTATTGGCCTCATCTCCGTCACGTCGGGCAGGATGTTCTAAGTCCAGCTAGGAGGTGACTTTGTGAAGGGCGACGGGACAGGCTCATTCTCAATCTATGGCGACAAGTTCCCGGTGAGTCATGCTGAGGCAGTTCTCATTAACCTCGTCCTCACGGCATGTGGCGTAGGATGAGAACTTCCAGGAAAAACATACCGGTCCTGGCCTGTTATCGATGGCGAGTATTTGTCCTTTGGATAGAGTTATTGCTCTGATAACCTTGCAGGCGAACTCTGGTCCGAACACAAACGGATGTCAGGTTCGTTCTTCACCCTGCCCAACATACACCAGCCTAACTTTGTCTCCAAGTTCTTCATCACGACGGACAAATGCGACTTCCTGGATGGCAAGCACGTCGTCTTCGGCAAGGTCATTGACGGCATGCTCACGCTCCGCAAAATCGAGAATGTGCCTACCGGGCCGAACAACAGACCGAAGCTCGCTGTCAAGATTATCGGTAGGTGGATGCTCACACCGCTCCTTTGGCGTGGTAGGGCAACTCAAGCGACTCATTGTCCTCCTTTAGAATGCGGAGAGATGTGATTCTGGCGCTCGTTCCTGAATTCTGTGCATCCGTAATTTGGTCATCGGTCCAACCCGTCAATCATTCCTTCAAGTGAGCCAATTATATTGATGGCGCTCCTGACTCGCCACAGCCCTCCGCTCTCCGTCAGCGAGCCTTCTCGAGCTTACAATAGGCTACCCTGCTTGCATTCTACACTGAATCTATCTTCTGCTGCCTTGTCTCGTCACTTGGGCGGGTCGTCTGTTATCATTGCCTTCACAATTCGCCTGGTCTCCCTTACATAAGTTTAATCAAGCAAATCGAGCAACAGCCGATTGTCACGGAACGGAGGTCATGTCTCCTCCCAGCTCAATGCTTGTACACCCTTGAAGCATGCTGAAAGACGAGTGATCCATCAAATAACCCATTGTCGTGACAAGCGCGAGGCGAGTGCAGTTACAGTATAGTAGTACTCGCGCATCCTCCCGCACAGATAGGCCTTGGAACAAGCGCCGGCGTATTCTCCAGTATGACCTGGTAAATATTCTCCCCGTTGCACTTGTGTGTGCCTCCCTTGGCGAATCCTGATAAATGCGCATATTTGACAGGCTTGGTGCGCTGACCGCATTGCCTAACTTGGCGTCCGTCGATGTGCATAAAGCTGATCTGTCCGCAACGAGGGTGTAGTAGCCCGTCAGCTTTCGCTGTTGATCGCACCCGGTTTCTTTCATCCAGCACGAAAACTACACGCCATGCACTTCACTACGCTACCGCTTTTCGCCTCCGTTGCTCTCGCCAACACCGTTATGCGCCAGTCGGCCCCACATCTCTCGACGCGCTCCCTCATCACGCGCCAGACCAGCACGGGTTGCACTTCAATATGTTCGCCTGTCGTAACCGCGCTGGACGTACGTGGCTCTTCCTGCTCACGTTTATGATAATATCTAATCAAATCTGGGGAAAGACTTGCACCAGCGCATTGACGTGCTGCTCTACGAGCGAGGTGTCTGCCGTCAACGCGTGCTTGAGCTGCCTTGCGAGCAACGGCGCGGCAAGCGCGGATGTGGAAACGATCGCTGGCGGTACGCTGCACTTTTCCTGATAAGCTCATTACCCTTAGCCTGTTCTAACAATAAACAGACTACATTCAGGGCTGTGCCGCCCTGGGTGTGACCATTTCATCCGGCGGAAGCACATCTACCGTATTGTCCCTGACCGCCGGCACCGGTTCCAGTGCGACTCAGTCGTTCGCGAGCGGATTCGCGCCTGCCACCAGCGAGCTTGCCACCTTCACGATCTCGGCTGTCCTGCCGAGTGCATCCACGAGCACGAGCGGGCCCAGTTCTACGGATTCTCCGAGCAGCACGTCCAGTGGATCAAATGGGAGCACGTCCAGCGGATCGTCTGGGAGCACCTCGAGTAGCTCGTCGGGGTCGTCTGGGTCCTCCAGCTCGGGGTCGTCCTCTAGCATTCCAGGCCTCGTTGGTTCGGGTAGTGCTCCTGTTTTCGCACCTTCTGCTCTCGGCACTGTCGCGATTGCGATTGCTGCCGGTGCGCTTGTGTTCGGGACAGCATGATCAGCCCGCCCTTATTCGCCTGTCACATAATTTATACAATCGTAAGGCTTTTTTGCACATTGTTCGCGGCAGTGCAGGCTCGACGCCTGCGATGGATGATACAAGGACGAGATGACATTCCCGCGTCTACGACCCGGCGTACGGCGCGGCCGGTCTGCGCCTTTCAGGGTGTGCACTGGATTCGTTTAAAGAATGTGAGCCGAGGCAAAATCATTTGAGCAATATAAGGTGACAGCATACGGCTAAGATGTTTGGTGATCTGAACGCATACGTTTTCGTGTGCGTAGGCGCCTCGAGGGTGCCAGAGAGAGACTGCCGAGGGTGTGAGCGAGTAAGATTTCAGCAGGCATTTGCCGGAGTCTTCGGTGCTGAGCGCGCCTTGCACGGCGCTTCCATCACATCGTCTACCGCATAGCCAGCACTAGGTGCCATGCACCCCGCAAGATCAACTTTGTTCATCAAGGTGTTGACTTCCACCATCGTACTGACGTAGTAGACGTGGACTTCATCCCAGCGCGCCTCAGCTAAACAGTAGTAGTAAAGAGACCCACACTGGACGCGAAAGACTACGCGTGCTAATTCCAGTTACAGTAAAGTCCGAAATTTTAGCGGTCTTCAGTCAAACTTATCCAGGCTGGAATTTCGCTTCAGCCCGTGGCTGCGAAAGTACCAGTGGCCAGTAGAAGCGACGGCTCCCCCTGGACAGTAAATAATACACAAACAAACAGAAGCGACGGCTGACCATACGTGCATACACACGCATGGGGACTCAGACATCCTGCTCTGCTGGTACGCCTCTTCCCTGCTTTGCCGATTGATCCTGATACAATCTCACCATGCTATAGTTGGTGGTAGTTGCACATCTATCGTCTAGTGAGTACAGTGCCAAGTTCCAACATGTGTCCTAACACTGCCAGTGCATCTGTAGTCATCTAAGTACACGCAGACTCGGAGAACCTCAACTTGAAAAAGGTACTAGTATCTTGTACTGTCGACGGTCGCTGGGTATCGGTTTGGTTTCAAACGTGCCGACCTTGTGAACTACGAATAACTGGGAGAAGTAAATCTCTTCTAGCCTTAGCTTAACGTCAAGAACGCGCTAAGGTGGTAGCGAGTGCCCGCACTCTCGGTCCGCACCTTCAGATAATGAACGCCCTGGCGTGTTTCCCCACACAATAGTTCCACTACTCAATTTGCGCGGATGTATTTTGCAACTGGCAAGGGCGTGGCGCGATCATGTCAAATTGATGTCTATGCCGTGCATGTGAGACCCCCTCCCCTTTTCTTTGTATACAGGCGTAGGCAACGTCTTTGCCGCGCTGCAATCATCACGGACACTCTCCCTCTTTATCGTGATTCTCTAGGTTTCCTCGTTCATAAAGGCTCTTCCTTCGCAAGTGCTCCTACACTCGCCCCTTGAGCCGTCGCACAATCCGGGAGAGACCTAGAGAAGGCTAACTTCTCTCTCATGTTCTCATTTTTGCTCCCTTTCCTCCCTCTCGTCCTTTTAGCTTCGGCGGCGAAGGATCATCTCCAGGCGTTCATTGTTCGACAGAACTTAGCCACATGCGAGCAGGGTTGTGCCACTGTCTCTTCGATGCCTGCCGTGCGGCGGGCGCCCGGCCCCCCCTGACTTCCATGCCGTTAGCAGACCGACCCTGCGGACTTACGGAAACGACACCAGCGTGTACTGCTCGACAGACGTGGTCAATCAGTATAAGGTGTGCGCCTCGTATGAAACAAGCATTGGCCCTTCTAGTCATCCACCGGTGGACACCGTCCTTGCGGGTACGCACTCCTCTTAGTCACTTCTGCGGCGAAACTCCGAGTCGTATGGTTCTCCGCTAAAGAATTTGGTAAGCGCTGCGCACAGATCGGTCCGACTATCTCCGGACCGCCCTTTGGTACCTGCTTAGCGTCCTGATGTGAGCTCTCAGATCGGTTCTGACAGTACTGAGTCTCGGCATGCCTGCTGAGGAAACAGTATCGGACTTGGCGTCGAGTGCGACTTCCGTTTCTACCCCTACTGCTGCGGGAACGTGTACCCTCCAGCGGTTCCTCCGGAAGTTCGACTAGCGACGCTGTTTCTTTGTACTCCACAGCAGCGCTGGCGATCACGGCGGCCATCGCTGTGGGAATGGTCGGACTGCCGTTAGCGTATATTGACGGCATCTGAGCCGGTTGGGGACCTCAGTCTTTCGAGCTTGATGTTTATTTTGACTTTCTTCTGGGGTCCGTACCGCGGGTTACCTCCGTGCCCGAAGACACATAGTATGAAAACCGGATTGCTGTCGTCCTTGGCGTGCATCAGACCCGCCGTTCATAGCTCCCGCGCATAAATCCTAGTCGTACAGGGGCCTAGCTGAGTTATTGCGCCCTTTTGCTGCTTGCATGACCGCTGAGCTTTTCCACCCTCTGCTCTGTTTCCTTCTAATGTCTCGCTGCTTCCTGATCCGATTTGGCTCAATATTGAGCGCGCTCGAACTATTGGTGATCTGCTATGATAAAGGCTCTAACTCTCGGCCGGCCCCACCTTTGGAGGACGGCAATCACATACGGTAACGTAACAGCAGGGAAGATTCAGTGCCGAGAGATACAATGGATATGGATGCGTAACTCCACAGTCGTGTCCCCAGCCTGATTACAACCTGGGGTGATTGGTGTGACGACGACTCAGGCTCTAGCGTCGATTTTATATAATAATGACAACTGAACAAGGCTGCGATTGGACCGTAGCCATTACAGATTCCTCGCGAGAGAACGGGAGTAATTGGAGAACCGAGCTCGGACCAGCTGACGCACCGAGTTCCGTAGTATGGTGTTGTGTGAAAACTATTCGCCGCCACACTGATGGTCCGAAGACGCCCTGAAAACCGCCGAGTAGTTTACCGCAGATTGCAACGCTCTTATTGACCACATATACCGTAAATCAGACGCCGTGCACCCGCACTCGGACATGGTACCGACACAGGGAACAGTAGTCGTCGAACAACCTTGTCTAGTGCATGAGCTTCCTTACCCATGCATTTGCTGGACATTTTGTATAATTCGTAAGATATTCCTTTTTTATGCTGCTGCATTCCGGAGTTGATCGAGGACTCGTCTCAGAGGCAAGTGGACATCTACTTCCTTAGAAAAGGGCAAGAACGTAAACAGGTTGATCTCGTGTTAGGACACTGCTCAGTATCGGCGATGACGATGGCACGCTAGATCTTCTTGCCAGGGAAGACGCTATGGACTTGACAGCGCGCTGCATATGCGTCGTAGTAGTGCCGCCGACGAGGATGGCAACGCCGACATTCGACATATTGATGCTGTCGTTCGCCAGATTCCTTTTGCACGGCTGGCCGACGCGCACGACGAACGTGCTCGTGGACGGTCTAAGCTGAATGAATGCTCATGAGCTTGGTGTTGATGCAGCCAGTCGCATCAACAGGAATGAAGCGGGGGTTAATTTTTCATCTCCACTGTCTCGGCAGTCTCGCAGACAAGTTGAATGGCTATATATGTGGTCCCGGCCGAAGGTGGAGATAATGGTTTGCCGGCCTAGTCGAGACCGTACGTGAGGGCGTCGTGGCAGGCAAGTTGACGACAGCACCAGGAAGCCGAGAGGGACGCATGTTTGCGATATGCGAGAACGGCGCGAAGAAAGTGCAGAGAACTAGTGACACGCTCGAAGCCGAAGACTGCGGTGGAAAAAAGGATGATTTGCCTTTCAGGAGACCAACAAAGCACTTGTCGTACAGTACCTTCCAAATGCGACGACGGACGGCATCGTCCGTGCACCATCCGCGTCCTCGATCGCCCACGCGATCTCGCCTTCCATTACGGGTACAGACGACAGCGAGCGGCACGGTCATCAGGACCATCACCACGAGCGACAACAGGTGGAGTGAGACAGGTGCGGAGGTGACAGTTTTCAGTGAGATGGGGGGTAGATATTGGTGCGGCCGCGGCGGCAGCTACAATAGTAGCGCGCGAACGCTACTAGGCAAAAAAGGGCAGAGAAAGTCTGTAAGAAAGACAGCTTTGAACGAAATATGAGCACACCTTCGATAACGCCGAGCCTGCGCACTTGCACACGGCGGCGGCTGGACGGAAGGGACGAGACTATGGTTCACACGTTCAAAGTGGTTGCCAGTGATGGCCCGGGGGGGAAGCCACACGACGTAAGCGTACTTGAAGAGCGTAACGCGCGACAAGAAACAAAAGCAGTACTAGTATTTACAAAATAGTTTGCTATCGAAAGATTCTCCCGCGCGCTGGTTCCCAGGTGGCTTGAAATCTGCCCCAAGTGAAGATAATTATGGGCGGAAGGGAAAGGCAGCTCGAGTTGATAGGTGGACCTGGCTATTACCGCTTTCGTCCGAGGATAGTTCTCGACGGGCGTGATAGCTTTTTTGAGTAGACGTGATATTATCTAAGCCGTACTGTATATGCGTCAAGATGGCGTGGGATATCAAGCTGGTTTAGTTTACGCCGTATCCGAGTCTCCCGATCTCGAGCCCCGTTCATTCAGCCAGCAATCTCCCCGTGCCATGGATCCAAATGGCACTTTCACTCTAGGTTTCCCTGCTGAAATGACGACACATGGGACCTGGTCCAATGGCGTTACCTTCGCGGTCAATGTTTTTACAGTTTTACAGCAATGTAAGCAATATCATGGGTCTGCACCCGTCCTAACACGACTAGTAGTGTGCGCGACCCGTTGCAACACCACCTGAGTCCTTCTCAAGCTCGGCGATCTCTAGGTCCGTTTTTCCTCAGGGGCTCACGGGTGTACATACAAGCACGAGCGGTCCCGATTCCTCAGGCCCATCAAATCCGGTGTCCAAGTCGCCGTTTCGGACACATGTGGCAAAAATACGCTGTCCCTTCTAAGCGATGTCAAGTTACAAGTCCACTTGTCTTCGACTTATGATAATGTGGACCACTTCCTCTGTATAGAATCTCCGGCTTACCTGGAATGGGCCTGCCTATTGTGCGCTCGGTTGGGGTACGCTGCAGGGCTTAAGACGTCATCGTGCCATCAACCAGCTATAACTGATTTACGTTGGCAGTAGCGCGCAGCTCGCTTCACAATTCGAGATTGAGTTGACGACGACGACGATCGCGTGTAGGCGCCTGCAGCCACACTTAAATAGGCGTGGCGACGCTACGTCCGTCGATCTATTTTTTCAGCCCCAGTTGTTCGCCGCTCCGCCATCGAAGCAAAGCCCCATAGCGCGTGAGGCTGCCGATTCTGGCCGCTGCGCGTACACTTTAGTCTTCGCTCTGGTCAACGACCTTTAAAGGTGCGACAATGGTCGCCAACGGGATCAGTCTCTCGGACACGAATGGTCCTGCAGCTACCGGGATCTTCTTTCAGGCACTCGAACTTGGTATCATCATATCGCAGTCCTATTCGTTCTGGACGCGCGCCGAGCAACATTTAAACTGGCTGAATGGGTTGGTCGCATATGTCACGATTATTGCGATGTGCGTATCTTTGGGGTTTCTCACGCAGGTACTTCAAAGATCATTGTCAGGTTTCAGACCTGCGCAGCGTTCTATTCATTCTGGAAGGTGATTGTGCTTAGTAGTGGTTTTTCTGACTGGGTATGTTGATTTTGCTTGTTTATGTGACACCATCTGAGTGGGGTTCGCAGCCAGGTGTACCTTGGCCGGACGTTATCCAACCTGTCGTAGTGCGCGCAATGCTTGTCCAAGCTCTCATCCCCTTGACTTCCATTCTAGACCTCTGTGATGGCAGTTCCGGTACAGACCTTTCTCGTCTGTCGTTGTTGGCAGGTCCGCAGGTACCCTCACGCTAAATGAAGCGTCGCTGATGATTGATTAGCTTGTTCGTTGTCGAATATACATTCTGGCGAGCTTTTATGCGTTTACCGTGCACTCATTCTGACTGCCAGTCGCATCACAGGTCATTTTTGGAGTCATCGTGACCTCATACTTTATCATCAGTATTTTAGCGACGATCTCGGTATTCCACGTTAGCTTCGAAACGGCTGCGTCGGGTGGTCTGGCAGGACAACATACACGAGTTTTGTCAGGGCCGTGTATGTGATTCTCGTCCCAGAATCATCGCTATGCTGCTGACTGGCATGAATCCTTTAGATATTGCATCCCTGATCATTCCTACAGGTAACCTGTTCTTCGCTACCAACTAGCTCCTTTAGCTCTTACATTTTCACCCGTCCCTTGTTAGTCTTGGATGCGATGATAACCGGTACTCGTGAGTTTGAGAAAGCGACAGACGACATCGATGCTACTGACACCGCCCGTGTAGTTCTCACTGTCCTCGTCCGCGTCCGGAAGCAGGTCTACGCTCGCGAGATGAAACGTGTAAGTCCTTCCACTGCACTCGCTATAACACGACTGAAGATCCTTCAGAAAATTCACTCGCTTATTATTCTCTTATGGGAAGCTGCACTTCCGCCGTTCCTTTGTGCGCTTGCTGGTCTCATTGCCTACGTATATCTCACTGCGCACGTAAGCGTTTGGTGTTCCACTCAGGTGTTCTCCAACTAAAACTTATTTAGGGAAAGACGAGCTATTGGGACATGGTTTTACAGAACGTCCTAGGAAAACTATATGTGATATCCCTTTTTGTAACACTGTGGGCTCTATGTCTCTTGATTCGAGAATTTCTTTGTACTGACTTCTCTGTAGCAACGGCCAAGCGGAGTTGTCTCAGAGCAACAGATCACGAGCGAACGAGAGCACGACTAGGAGTGATCACCAGATGGATACACGCGCGCCTCCAGTCAGTGAACGCATATGCATTTGAGCTCATGTCCTGGCCTCTGACTATGTTTCTCAGCTTTCTACGCAGATCTGGGTGGGTTCGACAGGATCTTCACAAGAAGACTATGCTTCGCCCTGATCATCCGACGGCACCTGTCCTTTGAAACCTCATATATCCAGTCGACCTGCAGCATTTCTCTGTTTCACGATCCTTTCGTGGCAATGCCTTACGATCTTCTTTATACTTTTGTACCATATCGATTTAATGCGCCATAATGTTGCGGTCGCTTTTCCACGCACGCGATGCTATTTGACGGATGTCCCACCTCTAGCAGTATTACGAATAAGTACGGGGCAGCATATACCTACGAGTGCTGAGGGTACAATATACACCGTTGCTAGTTTTAAGTTCGTGAGCACAAAGTGAAGATGTTGAGATCAGACAATGTTCAGCTCAGAAAACTGCTACGACAGCGATGGCTCCCAGCGCGAGTACAGCCTCCATACTTCTGGTGTTAGCCGCTGCGCCACTCCGGCGTGCACTGGCGGACGCGGACGGTGCGACGCTCGAGCTTGCGGAGTTAGCGACGGGGGAAGCGGGGCGCGTGGTTACCCCCGTCCGTAGTACGGAAGAGGCCGACAGAGAAGCCGACGACGCACGCGAGGTTGTCAATAAAGCCGAGGTGGGTGAAGCCGCTGAAGTGGAGGAGCCGCTGGAGCTGGCCGGCATGTTCGTAACGCCGGAGACGACACCGGGCACAACGGGTGGCGACGGCGGATCGGCAGTGGTGGCGCGGACAGCAACCCCGCTGTTGTCGGAGGTATCGTCGGTCGCATCGTCCTCTGCATCGGCAGCCTGGTTAGAACCATCCGCCTCCGCGTTCTCGGCATCCGCAGTGTTAGCCGATTCTTCCGAGTCACCATCGGCCCCTTCAAGTTCTCCATCGTCGTCGTCATCGTCATCGTCGGCCCCAGTTGTGTCCACACCGCCGTCTGCTCCCACTCCCACAAGATCGTTGTCGCCATCTGTGTCCCCGTCACCGGAAGGCGCACCGACGGCGTTAGCGGCGTCTCCAGTGGTGTCCTAAGCGAGACGAGTCGGAACGACTTCTACGGTCCCGCAACAATTTAATGTGATGCTACGAACCTGACGGCGCGCAAGGTCGGTTCTACCAGCAAGCTCGCGCTGTGCGGTACTAGTTGTTGCCGCAACGACAGCAGCTTGGTTCGTCACTATTAGCCAAGAAATCATCAAGCCCTCGTGCATACGTACTTGCAAGAGTGGCCAGAGCAAGGAGAGACTTAAGCTGCATAGCGAATACGAATGGCGAAGGAAAGAGAATAGAAGAGAGGGACAGGAATGTGGTCTGTCTTCCAGGCCGGCATCTTTTATACTCTTGAGGCGGATCCGGAGCGAGCAGACTCTAGCACTCTGCATAAAGCACACAGCTTCCAGCGGGGGGAGAGGATCGGAGTTTGTCGGAGAGCACGTTTAACAGCGCGGCATAGCCCGCAGCCGAAGCGGACTTAGCGATCTTTCTTGCGCGAAAGTGCGCCTGTCATCGCGTCATCCCTGGATCAACGCTATGCTTGCGTTGCAGACGGTGTAACCTGAGGTATACTCAGGAGAAAAGGTATGGGTACGTTTTTGAAGGAGACTTGCAAAGCTTGGATTCAAGATACGAATGAAAACAGATACGTTACCTAACGGAGGAATGGAAGTCAGCCCATAGCTTCTCGGTTGCAAAAGCAGAGCTAGCACACAGGAGATACTCTCACACAATTGCTCCTCACATCCACGTCTGCTTCGGCATTTCAACAGGGAGACCAGCCGCCTTCCATGCTACAAAACCGCCTTCGACGTCGGTAGCATTTAGCAAGCCGATGCCCTGCAAGCTTGCCGCCGCGAGCGAGCTGGTATATCCTTCTTGGCAGATGATAATCACACGTAAATCATATCGTGTCGCGATCTCGAGCCTTCCTTCGATGCAGCGGGGATCGAAGCGCCACTCGAGTACGTTACGCTCTATGACGAGTGAGCCGCGTATACCTCCGTGCGCCTCGCGCTGCGCCGCGGGTCGAATATCGACGAGTAAAACTGGCATTGAGATATTTGGATCGTGTAATTCTTCATATGCCTGCTGTGGTGTAAGGCGTTGAAGACGCGTACGCGCTTCGGCTAGAATTTGTGCGATGGAACGTGACCCAGGAGGGGGCTGTACGGGATCGACAAGATCTTGGGCCGATTTGTTGATAACATCCCAGAGTGCGGCCTCGTCATAGGGTGTCCATCCGACGTCGCGCACGCTAGCGATCCATATCGTTCCTGACGTGTTGAATGCGCTCAAAGGCTTGATGTGGCCGAGAAACTTGGCGGAAGCAAGAAGTGCCGCGCGCTGAACCTGTTCTGTGGATGACCCACAGACCAACAAGGAGGTCTCGCCAACACCGGTGGTGGCTACGGAGATAAGATGTGCCTTGAGTGCAAGCATACGCTGGAGATGGGCGCCAACAATGTACAGAAACTCAGCATCATTTGTCTTTGCTAACGTTAAGGTAACAGCGATCTTGGTACCATCCATTTCCTGAAGCTTGCGGATGGCGCGAACGGCGAGGCGCTCCGCTACCTGGTCTCGGACGTCGTCGAGCGTACGCATTGAGCGAGTGCCGTCATCGCTCGCATCATCCTTTTGCGAAAATACTGGGGTGGTGATGCTGCTCGTACTGATATCTTCGCGATGATATGCAGCGGCATGCTCAGGAAATCGGTGGACCGGGCTGTTGCCGTATGAAGTGGGCGACGAACGGCTTCGTTGATCGGTAGGAGTCACTGATCCTGACGTTGGCGGCTGAGATTCGCGTGGATTTGTGTAAGACATAGGTCAGATTTCTGACGAGCGACAGAAGATCATCTGAGTGATTGGAAGATTAGAAGGAAAACAAGGTCAAGTTAGACTTACGTTGTTACAGATGTTCTCGCGTCTGCAAACCTCGGCCAGATGACAAAGCAAGAAATACAAGTTTCGGATTGAACACTTGAGAAAGATGGAATACGGATGATCGAGTACAATCGTTAAGAGCGACTAGTATGAGGTTCTATGTGCCAGTGAAATGCGGGGAGTGTTAGCAAAGAGCTCAAGGGCCCACAGCCGTTTCCTGGAGGTAGACGGCTCGATAAGCAAGGAAAACAGAATGTGGGAAAAAACTGGCACCAGAATCCACCTCGACAAAGAAGCGGACGGTTGGTGCGAGCAAGTGGTGGTGGTGGTATGGTTCGCACTAGTAGAAGCAGCCACGTGCCAGTGAACACACGAAAGCCCACGTGGCCGGTGATGTTTGACTTCCGCAGTCGGCAGCCTGCGCTCCAGATTTTGGACTTGGCTGTCGCCATGGCTGCTGGCCACTATCTTCGGCGGTATCGTAGTTGTGTGCTTCAGCTCGTTTCACGAGAGGAGGTTCTATACTGTTCATCTCGATGCGGTATATTGCTGCGATCAAGGCTGCGATATGCATCCGTCTACTCACGTCCATAGGTCGTGTTTGCTCTTTGCAGGAACGTGTCACAATCCCCTCCGGGTGCAGCGATCCGTGCACAACCGTGGCTGGATGGATTGAGGCGCGTCTTGCGCTTGTCCTTTACAAATTGACGATCTCATTTGTCTCCGGACAGTCGTGCGGCTCCTCGGACTCTTGTTGCTCGATGAGCGATGTAACACAGGTGCAGAGCTGCGTCAACTGTCCGGTGCAGATGAACTCTACGTATTCTGAACAAGGTCAAAATGTCCTCAGTGGTGCGAAAATACTCTTTACTATCCCTATGGGTATTGAGTCCATGGCCAGAGTACAAGATACTGTGTGTCGGCTACAGCGTAGATATCGGCTCGCTTACGGTGAACATACTCTTTGTTCGTCTTTGTTTGCCATATTTAGAGTAACGCTGCAGGTCGGAGGTCCTACCACCGGATTGAGCGTGTCTACGGGATTTCCGACTTCAACAGCAACCACGCGAAGCGTCGTATTTCCCACCGGTTCGGTCTCTACCCCAGCAGCAACGAGTACCAGCGGCTGCCAGCGCCATCAGTCGACGCAGTTGTATGCGATCAGTTTGATGGTGTTTATCGGTATCGCGCTCGGAGGCCTCCTTTTATAGATCGACTATAACTGTACTAAGAATTTTCTGGCAGCAGGACGCATTCATGAGGAACTCTGATGTTCAAGCAGATGAGGTGGTGATGACCTATAGTCCGCTGATTACGACTGTGCGGCCAAGATCTCTTCGTAGCACACAAGCTGACAAAGGGTAGAGAACACGACAGTTTGTGCGACAATCGTGTACAGTATTTCCTTTTCTCCGCAATCCCCGCCGAATAGCATTACACTTTCGACGTCGTCCGCAAAAGAAGCGCATATTCATTCCTCAATATCCGCTACGGTATATCCCCATGCAATGACCGCAGCTACCCCGCTCTTGCCCCGTTTTACGTTCGGACGACCTCGTATAAGTACTCACTGAATAAAATTGTATCGATGGACAGTTTTAACAGTGCCCCTCTTCCCTGCCCGGAAGATGCAGCTCAAGCTCCTAGCTATCCTTGTGACTGCGGCTGGTAAGTGTGCTTGCCCTCCGCTCACTTCAGTCCTGACGTATCCTTAGTCTCTGTGACCGCTCTCTCATCAAATGTGCAAGCACACGGCCTCATCGTTCGTCAGGTTCGTGATAGCACTACTCATCCCGAGTGGGATGTGTTACTGGATAGTTTAACTCTTGGCTGTAGAATAACGGAGGAGAGGATGACAATGCTAGTCGCGGCGATGGTGGTGCTGCCGACGGAAGTGGTATGTTTTCTTTTGACAAGTAGTTGTGGTCGAGATCCGACGCACAAGGTGCTGTAGGGACTGGCGCGGACGCTGGTACAGATACGACGGGCGATGGCATGGCGCTGCCAGTGCGTCTTCGCAAACACAGCCTCGCGATTTCGAGGAAGCTGCTGATTATTGTCAATGCAGTGACATCGTCCGCAGACAGTATTGGTGCATCTACAATTGCAAGCACTTTACCTGCTTCGGGCACGGAGACTACCGCGGTGGGAGAGATCCAAAGTGCCGCCACGGACTCACTGGTAGGCGCGCTCACTACCACATTATCGACACCTTTCATTCACACGCCTCCGGGTCTTGCGTCGACCACGAGCCCAACTATCGCGTCCTCGGGTTCTGCGCATCCGTCGAACACTACAGTGCCGGTAACGGCCGCGCCCTCTCCAACCCCTCCTGCTTCGACACCACATCCGGCCGCCACGACAGCAACTACGACAGCTCATACCAATGTTGCAACACCCACTGCGCGCCGCAGCAGCGCCACATTGAGACGGTTGGTCGGTGGCACTTCTGTCCTCGCCGCCGGAATCCTGTGCGCTGCTGTACTGCTTTGAAGTATGCGTATTCTGTCTACTCCCCTCGCATGGAAATTCCCAGGACACAATATGGTGCCTGGGCGATCACATAGTGCTGAGCTCGCTCCTTCAATCGCAGATAACAGCAGCAGGGCGGAGCCTCCCCGAAGGCGCCGCTAGCGGGCCGCACTAACCCGCCTCGTCGTACATCCGGGCTATAATTTTACACAAGTGACGGCAGAACGCCAGGGCCGCAACAAGCTGAGAGATAAAAAGGGCTCGGGTCGTATCATGGCGCGCGAGCTTCGGTCGAGAGGAAGGTACAAGCACCTGTGATGAAATATCATACTGTATTGACGGGACTGGACGCAGGGGAACAGGGTATATCAGTCCAGGAAGGGGAAGCCACTGTCACGTAGGGCGGCGGTGGGTGGGGCGTCCCCGAAAGTGAACGCGGAGAAATTATCTATACAAAATTCGGAGCAGCCCTTCACCTAAGTCGCTGGAGTTCTTCAGGAACTCGAGGAAGTTGGGACGGCGCAGGCTAGTACGGCCTGTGCATACGTAGAGGATGTGCGAGTGCGTCTACACGACGCCACACTCTGGGCATATGCGTCTTCGCGGGGGCAGGATCGTGTGCGGTAACTGGTCCGTGGGGGCGCGGTTGAGTACAGTATGATCCGGGCGACGCGCGCGATGATGGTGCTGGAGCTGCTTATTTCGGGATTGCAAAGTAGGGGGCCGCCTTTGTCGGCAGATCGGAGTAACGGCGACCTGTAAGGAATCGGTGGCCTTGATGTGGTGGGTGCTGAGCGAGATGCCGCCATTCTCGGGATGCGCGCTCGGTGACGAGCTGGCCTGGAGTACTAGTACTGAGCTTACTGCAGTTGTGCTTACTAGAAGTACTGCAGCCTCGTACGAACTTGGTATATCGTGTAGATGATCGGATTTCTCAGTAAAATACTCTTTCGCACTGGCAGTCTCCGTGGCCCGAAATCGTCACCCACGTTTCCGGTTCACGGACCTCCCGACCGATTTGCCTTGCCATCTGGGCCCGTGCACTGCGTTCCGTTCCGTGGTGTACAGCCTAACGTTCGATGGTAGATTCTTATTATGAGTCGAACAGCTCGTGAGCATGAAACCTACAGACGAGTACCACTAGTACTGGCTTTTTTTTCCCAGGCATTTTCCCGGACCGAACTGGCTCAGGATGTTTTGATGTGGTATGTCGCCATCTGTTCCCCACTCTCATGCTTAATCCAACTCAGGCTGAAGCGAACTGACGAGGTGCGCAAGCCGCGGGCGGCCCCGTGTTAGTCACTATCAGCTCTTTTGTAAATATCGGCCCCAAAGGATAGTTCCCCATCCGCCTACCGTCGTACAGCCTTGCTAGGAGTATTCTGAAAGGAAATCGAGGTCGAATAAGTATACTGGGGGCTCTAAGATCCGTTTGTAAGCAGGCTCTGTAGGACAGCCTTCGTACTTCCCTTATAAAGCTCAGCGCGGGCTAGGTTCTAAGCAGTCTAGTCTGACTTCTGCCTTCGTCCACCTTGCGGCATCCAGACTTGCATGGCGTCTGCCCAGGAGCCTTGCCGCTGCTTCCACTGCATGAGGCAAGGTCTACACGGTCCAGGGCACCTTTCCCTCCAGGTTCCACCTGTTGCATACCCACATAATCTTCCATCACCAGTATGCACCCATATGAAACACTGTCAATCCCTCATGAGCTCATGTCTTGATGCCGGCGCATAGGCTGGATCCAACCACAGTGATCAAAACTCTGCACTCTACCCGTCGCCAACCAACTCAGACGGGCACATCCAAAGCCTCAACGTGACCGTTCATTCCCCGACGCCGCCCCAGAACAGCAACCAAATCGGCTACGCGCACGGCGATTACAGGGCCGGGTACCATTCCAACATCGACCAACACCGTGACGTCGTTCAATCAGCCAGCGCTAGTCCATCGGAGACAAATTACTCCACTCAGGCCGCTAGCGCGGAACAGCAGCATCACGGTCCAATCAGTTGTGATTTCGACATGTATGAGTCGCACGCCCACACGCACACGAGCTTGCCCGCCTTCGTGAACACATCCGCCCAAGCTTCCGGCTCTTCCACCCAAGTCCGTTCCTCTCAAGGTCCGGGTATCCACGTCTCGTATTCGAACGTCGAATACTGGCAGGACGGTCGCGGTTTTACTGTCATTACCCATTTCTATGTCAGTAATACACGTTCCGACCTTGTCTCACCCTTCTCACGTCCTTCTTGACTGCAGTATCGGTGAGTACGTGTCTTTCCGCTCGCGTACGGATGTCGAGGCCAGTCCTGAAGCATAATATCTGCATCGCTTCGGACGATGACGGCGCTGGTAAGATGTCTGGGGCCTAGTCCGGTGAGATCTGCCGTGGAATAGGAGACGGGGCATGGCCTTGTTCAGTTTATTTTTCATTGTTTCTATACAGTTGTTCCACAGAGATGTTCTGTTGTTTCACCCGCCCTTCAGTTCGCTTTTCTAACCTCTACGTTGTTCCTTGTTTGCTCCGCAAACGTACGTACGCACTTTCTTGCTGCATGACAGCATCTTTGCAATCCTACTTTCTACGACCTTCCGAACCTTGATCTGTGCATTCTGCTTGATCTTACCCATACGCATATGTTCATCGGCCGATGACGCGTGCATTGGCGCGGTCGCGGCTACAAGTCGTCACGTAACGTGATCGCGTCAGTCACCCGTTACCTCACGTAAGCTTCCCGCCATGGAAGCGCGCTCGCCCGGGCTTGCGCTTGTTCTTCGTCGACGTCCATCTCGGCTGCCAGCAGCCAAATCTCGCCTTTTGTGTGTTTTCTCGCTTGCTTTACATCTCCTTGTGCCTCAGAAACGACAAATTTGCGCTGATAATGTCCGACGAGGCACAGAACTCCCAAGCAGACGTGATCCCGAAGATTGAAGAAGGCCCCAATGCGCCGATTAACGTCAAGGTGCGCAATACTTGCAACTAAGATATTGCAGAGCATAATTGACGCGTTTTGCACTATCCTCTTCTCAACATGGTTGCGCATGCCGCCTTCGCTGATTGCTCCTCATGACTGTGACTATGTCCCGTGACTTGCTTGACGGCTCATCCGCTCCTGCACCTGCCACCGCGCGCCGCTACCTTCTTGGACGCGATGCCTTTGTGTAGGTTGTGTCTGCAACGGGAGAGGAAGTTTTTTTTAAGATCAAGCGCTCGACAAAGCTGTCAAAACTTCAGGGCGCGTACGCGAACAAGGTCGGGAAGGACGTAGGCAGCATCCGGTACGTCTCATCTCGCCTTGTTTGGCTCAGTTCCTTCTCTATATTGGCGCATATATGACGATCCCATCACGT
Source organism: Vararia minispora EC-137 (assembly GCA_022160365.1). Taxonomy (NCBI): domain Eukaryota; kingdom Fungi; phylum Basidiomycota; class Agaricomycetes; order Russulales; family Lachnocladiaceae; genus Vararia; species Vararia minispora. The sequence goes on from MU273525.1 coordinate 51,484, forward strand.
TTGGCCCGGCTTGATAGCGAGCGTTCATGCGATGATCTGCCATCGTGCCTGTGGCGCGAGCTGCTTCACATATTTTTGAAATGCTTGCTCAGTGCTTATTCTTCCTTGCAGATTCCTCTACGATGGTTCGCGGATAAACGATGACGACACACCCTCCTCCCTTGAGATGGAGGACAACGGTATATTGTTACTATTCACTATTCGATAATGTACTCATCAATGCGTACTCCCACACCAGATACCATCGATGTCATGGTTGAGCGTGCGTATCCGCTGACGGCGCTTACTCTCGTCCCTTCTGACTAAACTCGCAGAGGTTGGAGGACGGTGCTAGGCTCATGTTGAGGTTAATTTCCGCCATTTGTCTCTCTCGATCTCGCTCGTGGCCAATTCTTCGCTCTCTTGTGGCTTTCAAATGTACTATTCCGTCAACGCTCTTCGAGTCCGTATATGATTATAACTAACCGTGATCAGCCTCCCGTCGTTAAGTGGACTAACCGAATGCGTGGTTCAATGTCTTCAGGGCGAGTGGCATCCGATCTCGTGCACTCCAGGCCACGTAGCAGAACTACAGCGTCAGCATGGTCGAACGTTAGCCACACTGTGCACCTCTCGCCAACAACTGCACTTTCTCTTCTTCCACATATAACGGTCGCAGGCATGATATTCCATGCTGGCCGTGCGCCTGATACGCTTACTAGGTACGAGGATGCCGCACACTGCGAAATTCGCTCAAGAGGCATTTTTCAGGTCATATAAGTATGCAAATGTCCGTCAAAGTTCGTGCACCTGTACAGTTCGTAGAGTAGATTTGTCCATGTGGAAGGTGGCAAACGCATCAATGGCGTCAAAGGAAAGCAAGTACAGCTGCCGCGCCCACGCCCGCGGCGACGTACTCGATAGCACGCACACCTGTGGGAAGAGCGGCGCCGGAGCTTGTAGGAGACACGGCTGATGACTGGGCAGCTGATGGCGATGGGCTCGTGGAACTGCTGGGTGGGGGACTCGAGACGGACAGGGGGCTTGAGCCCGTCGAGCTCAAGGTGGGCAAGGACAAGGTGCTCGCCGAGGACAAACCCGTCGTCGGGATTGAACTGATATTGACACTTGATCCAAAGGTCGATGCGCTCGAGCTAGCGGGGACCGAGGAGAAGTTGGACGGCGCAAGCGTTGAAGAAGGTGTCCTTGACGCAGACGCGGCGCTGGTCTCTGATGCCGAGCTCGTCAAGCTTGGTAGTGGGCGCAAGGATAGCGACGGCGTCTGGATTTGGCGGCGTTCGTGATCTGGGGCCCCGAAGACTGACGAACTGAAGATCAGCACCCAATGCCTCCAGACAACTGGACGTCACGCACCGGCCTGCGTGGCAATGAGGGCGCAAAGTGCAGATAAGAAGCCGATCTGCATGATGGTCGTACAGGGGACAGTATAGAAGGTGTAGAAAGCTTGCGCGGGGCGTGGTGATGTGGAAAGGCTCGAGGGGTATTTATACCCTCGCGCAGCGGACCTGTCGACACGCGTCAGTTGTGATGGAAAATGCAGGATCCAGAAGCAATTACTAGTCTCCACAGGATCGAGCGATGGCCATGTGCATTCGGCGCAGCGTCGCCGTGAGGGTGCGGCCGCTCGAGAAGTGGGGCTAGCGGCTAGCGTCGACTAGGAATATCCGATGCCTTGATCTATCCGTGCGATGTCTTCCTTCTCTCATCGAACTTACAGAAGATGCTGATCCACCTCATAACTACACTCTCGATTGTCATGCGAATCGTCGAACTCAATAAAAAGTTCAACGCTGCAGCGGCCCTTACGGATGATGTCACAGGAGCAAAAACTTGCCCATATCACTGTGTCATGGATCATGATTCGCGTTACGGTGCCGTGCTATACATCGTACAGAATGTGATCGTGGAACTACTAGTAGTGCATGCTGCGGCTCTCGCACTGAGTATAGTCTCTGCAAGCATTAGCACTCGGGGATCTCGTGGATTCCGGTTCTACCGATGCCCTCACCATGCTGTAGTCCACAAACCCCGGCTTGCTTAAAAACCCGGTCAAAACTCGCCGCACTGGAGGCAAAACCGAAGGTCTATTCCTGGCCACGGTGTCTGGAGTAAACCTATGGGACCGAAACTGGATAAGAAGCAACACAAACGATACAACACTATACATGCTGTGAAACGCGTGGAAGGCGCCGATCCGGCATGTTCGTCCAGTGTGAGAGACATACAGAAGGCTGTGGAAGGGCTGTAAGGCCCGAGCTACAGGAAGACGAGTGCAATTGCGGCAACGACACCGGCGACGGCGTGCTTGACAACGCCTGCGGCCGTCGGTGGGGCGCCGCCTGTGCTCAACGGCGAACCAGTCGGAAGCTGGAACGAGGACGTCTGAGGCGGGGTCGTGCTGCTGACGGTCGGGTTGGGCTGGGGCGCAGTGTTCGACAGGGGGATGCTCAAGGGTGTGCTCAAGATGCTCGAGGTCACGTTTCCTGAAGGCGATGCCGAAGAAGACGTCGTGTTGGACGAGGAGGCTGTGGCTGAGGATGAGAGCGTTGATGTGACATGCCGCGAGGCGCTCCTTGGGGTGCCCGAAGACCGAACCGACGATGTGGAAGAACGATGAGTCGATGACTTCACGTGAGTAGTAGAGGCTTGTCGGCGCTCAGGCAATACGGCGAACGCTGGCAAAAAAAAGCTTAGCTTGTTCTAGAGTAAGTAGTGCAAAGCAGACACACCCGTCTGGGCAGCAAGAAGAGCACAGAGCACGGAAGCGAACTTGATCTGCATGGTGAACCGGCTAGTTGGGGAGGTTGCTCACTCCTGCAGTAGCTGTGATGATAGCGGCAACTTCTTATACTCTACTACTCGTCTCCCAAGGAATGGAAGACACGCCCTGGCCGCATGCCGGAACGTGACAGAGGGCCCAAGTGAATATGCAGTCGATGCGCTGAACTGACAAGATGTCTATTAGTGTCTTCATATGCGCCGCCATGTACGCCACAGTAAACCCGAGCCCGGTGATCGGGAAGGCCTGTGTTGACTACTACACTAGACACCGCCCTACGTCCGACGTGAACGTTCCCTCACATCCCTGGATTCCATCTTGTTTGGCAGCTCTCGAAGCCTAAGGTCGTGACTCCATCTGCTATATATTTGCCGGCGTGTTGATCGCGTTACGGTGACGTCGAGAATTCGTTTTGAAGCGCCAGGGCAAGGTCTAGATCATGACCAAGTTGGGGTAGGGATGTTTCCCATATAACTACAATCGTTGTAGTCATGAACTTTGCTGAAGCACATACAAGGATCGTCCAACATGCCAACCGCGTGCCCTATGAAGAGGACAACCTGCTCCGTTTGCAGCCAGAGGTTGTCCTTTAATTAAGAGCTCTGGCACCCAGCACCGCAATTACTGTACACTGGCAGCAAACACAGAAAACAGCATGGAGACCGTAATTTTGGGAACCGTCTATCAAGCTCACCGCGTAGGAGCATTTGTGTCCGGGAGACGGAGACACGCCCTCTGTCCACAACTGGTATGGTTGTGTTTAACCTCTAGCTGGTGTGCCAGATGCGCCACCGATAACCTCTGCTCTTCATCCCGGCCTCTCCTGGTGACAGCCATAGCGCTCCCTGGGATCAAAGCTCAAGCGCTCAAGGTCATACAAAGAGGTGAAAATTCGAGCCGACGGTCTAATCTATCAATGGAACTGGCGCAACGCTTCGTGGCTGGTCCGCCTGAGAGGCGCAACACCATGCGATGTGTAATTGACATGCTTCCTGGAAGATAACGATCACGTGGCTTTCTGCAACAGAGACGGCTGCGTATTTTTCGTGCACGTGCACGTGCGCCAATTTCATCTCGAACAAATTAGCCCCCTCCCGTCAATAATATCCTGACTGTTGTAACGACTTCGCCTTTACACGCTACAGCCTCTAAAGTCCTACAGATTTGTGAACCAGGCTACAGATATACCAGTCGATGTCCGAGAACGCTTCAATGGATCCAGCGCCCAACAATAGGCGAATAGGTTATCTTTTCCTCTTCCTTTGGACCAAACACCCCAAAGATTGAAGGGCCTTGTTGTATCGATGGCCGGGCCGTACGCTCGTTTAATTTGAACGCGGGCTTCTGGGCTGAGGCCGCTCCGCTCCTGGCAGGTCCATCCCCTGTGCCCGTTAGACGGGCGAGAGCTACGGCTAAGTCGTTGGACACGCCCGAAGAGGGACAGGAGTCGTCGGTCACGGGCGGTGGGTCGGACGATGAGAGCGAATTGCTTTCGTAACAGTGGGGCCGAAGGCTGGCCTTGACCTCCGCTTTCTTGTTATCTACTTTCTCTTTGGGGACAACAGTGTTGTTCGATAACCCGGAAGATGGCTCACATGGTTCCGTAGACGCATGGTTTGAAAGGCGGGGGGGATCTCCTTGTAAATGTGAGCATAATTACCTAACCGCGCATAGAGAAAGCGCATACTAGTGCTGTATACCGACACGGCGACGGTGGTGGCGTCGTTTATACGCCGCCTTTCCCGAAGCAAGCCTGGAGGGAAGAAAATTCGTGTGGGAACAGAATTGCGTTCATGTAAGGGAGAAGCTCACGCATCAGGGAAAATGCGAGCGCAGGGCATTCGCCAAGGTCACCCCTAGAGGCGCCAGCAGCCTCTGACACCTCCGCCCAGTCAGGATAGAACACGGTTCCCAGGTTCGTATAGTAGCAACCGTGACCCAGCGGAACGCTCGTATAGAGCCAGACCATGCCGTGCGCGTCCCCCGAGCTCGGGTACCACCTTTTCATCTCGTCCTCTGAGAGCATACGAGCAATATAGGTGCGCGGTAGCCCCGATGTCGCCACCTTGTACTTTTCCCACTCGCCGGCGATCGCCTCGGCATCGAACGCGTCTAGGTCCTCGACGAGCGGCTCTAGGGCTTCACGGGAGACAGAGAGGTAGGGTGGCAAGTCGGCAGTGGATCGTTTGCGCCTAGACCGTGAGCGAGGGAGTACAACGGGCTGTTCAACGAGTGGCGTGACCGGGGGCAGTCGATATGGATCCTGCGGCGCAGTATCGTAGAACTTAGCATCTTTGGCCAGCACGACGGTAAGAATTGTGCTGTTCGCCGCGGGGAAGTCGGCCGCCGCCGCTACTTCCGCGGCGGAGTGCAGGGTGGGCTTGCGAACGTCGTGAGGCCCTCCTTGACTTTCCACGGCGCGTTCGTGCATGGAACATGATGCTTCAGCGTGAGCAGGCATGCTTGAGGCGATGCGTAGAACGAAGGCGAGAGGTGCGAGGCCTGTGGTGGACTGGGTACTTGACTCGTCAGGGGAAGCGATAGCGCTCCCGACCTCGGCGGAGTCGAGCACAGCGTCAACAGCGGACCCGCCGTTTGTATCCGTGCGCTTAGATGAGGCCACAGTGTCACCATCAGACCCTCAATGGATAGATTAGCGTGAAGTTCCTATGTGAAGACGAGATGGAACCGCGGAACAGCGCGGTGTGGCCCACCATGAAGCGGTGTGGTCGCTCATGAAGCGATGTAGCACAAAGGATACTTTTGCCAAAGAATGGAGAGGGCATATAAAGAGACTCACCCCCGTGATCTCCCAGCTGCGACTGCTCTCCTTGGATCTCACACATATGGACGTCGGACTCAACGGGCCCTTCCTGTGCGTCCGTAGTCTTCCGCCTCTTCGAGGATGGAGCAGCCGAAGAAGTCGTCTCGTCGACGAGGCGGGCCTTGGCTGCGTCTTGGGCATGATTCTTCTGGATCTTGTCCGCAGCCCTGCCCTTCGGTTGCGGAGCACCTATCCCGAGGTTGGCATGCAACGGCTCCATAGTGCACGTTATCTCCGCGCTCGCCGACTCGACTTCCTCAATCTCAGAGCGATGTCGTTTCTTCGAGTTTTTGACCGTGGAGGCGAGTATCGTTGCGACCTGTGTGCCGGCTTGCGAGCATGTGCTGTGTGTTGGGCTGTTGGTAGCTGTAGAGGTAACTGCGATTGCGGGGTTGTAACAAGTCATAGCGGAGGTCCGCGCGTGGACAAATGGAATGAGATGCTAGCGAGTGAAAAACAGAAAGAGGCTGTTAGGCGGTGCTTGTGAGCACAGGTCCTTTATATAGGCCAGACGACAGCGTGGTCAGAATACGAAAACGCAATAAAGGCAGGTGCGCAAGGCGACATACCTCGTCGCCACCCTGTCCCTTTATCGAGGAGTGGCAGAAACGTGCCCGTCTTTGTCTGCTGGATTTGGGACATGACAATGGTCAGTAGCTGAGGTTCGCCGCGCAGGTACTCCCGCAGTCGCAAAGCGTCGGACACTTTGCGACTGCGGGAGCACCTGCGAGTCGTGTCAAGCACTTGTCAAGCTCGTGGTCATTCCGTGCCTCGACCTCCGAAGGCAAGCTCAATTCCTCCTGAACTACATGTTTCCTTGCGTTCCCATCTTTGCGCAAAGCTTTAGAGCATTTATGAAGTCTCGGTAACCCGGATGGACCGAGCCGTATGGTACCACCGTCTGAGCAGTTGAGTATTCCAACTGGCTCCTGCTTGGGCTACTGTACGTCTGGTCCAGCGTACCGTACGGTGATATTATAGCAACACCAAAGTTTTGACGAAGGCACTGTACGGCGCGCCTCTCCAGACCTTGCAGACATGTCCTGTTATCGCTGATGTGTAACTAGAAAAAAACCGTTGGGCAGGGCTTGAGGGATACCCCGGATGTAATTTCCGCTATGCAAAGAGACTACAGTAATTGAAACGCTTCACCTCTCCGACCGTGACAATCTTAATAGGACTTTAGGCTCAATCTCCACACGGGAATTCAGAGACTTCCTTTCGCTCCCTGCTCGGTGACATTTTCTGTGTGAGACCAGCTCATCAGGGTCCAACCTGTCCGTCTCGCAAGCACTTCGGTGCTCATGTTACATTGTAGGGGAAGCGGGCGATGATTACTGAACCGGAGAGGCACGGACGGGGAGGTGTGCATGAGGCACGTTGGCGCGCGGGTAAGGAAGGTAGTAGTATGTCTGTACGGCCTTCCCAGACTTACCAAAGACTGCCAAAGTCACTAGAGGGTGCCCCAACAATCTCAAGTCCGCTCACTAGTACTGTGCCCAAAGGTGTGGTTGGGACCACGCTGACCGCGAGTTGACGGAGTGAAGCAAACGGGTTTGCAGAGGCTTTTGATCGCTTTTGTTTGTCTCGACCGAGCTGCGGTCACCTGTCACGGTCGCTTTCGCGCTTCGGTTGCACCCACGACCGCTTTCATGCTTTGAAACCTCTTGAGAATTGTTGGATGCGGAGCATCGTAGTGATTGAGAAAGTCGCTTCGTGTAAACGGCAACACTCGAGTATATTCAAGCACCAGCTAGTGGGTGAGCTATCATCTCTAGCGCCGCCTCGTGTCTGCAAGGTGCCTGGCTTTGACTGTACTTGCCACACGACCGAAACCACGACAGCGCTCAGCGGGATTTCCCGCACCTCCCGCCTGTGCATAGCCCGCATGCCAATCTATGATCTATAGTTATCATTTCTCTCTCCTCCATGACTGTGTCCCTCCATGCCCCCCGTTCATGACGAATACGCGACGCAGCTCTACTCCCTAACGCGTGGGCACGCGATCTACCACCCTCACCCAGGATGGAACCACGAGCGATGCACTCGGAACCCGCCCGTACGCATTGGGGACGTCGGCTACATGTTCATGGGCGGGTTTCAGCGTCTATTCAATGTCCATCTCGAGCCAGGGCACGCGGAGCAGCCCGTAGAGCTCCCAGATAACTTCGAGCCGATGCTATTCCAGCAGAGCCAGATCTTCCAGACCTCGCTCAGTCCACAGGTGTTCTGCTCACGCAGCGTGCGTACTACGACGGTGTCTCTCGAAGCTTCCACGTGCGTGCAGCTCGCGTTTTCATCATCAGCCGACGAGCTGACACGTTGTTCAGGGCCGCCGTGGGCGGTGGCAAGATCGAGTTCGCTGCCGCGCAAGAGCGCGGTGCTGTGCTTGCAACGCCCGACGCGATCCGCTCGTCCGACGCGCGTAACCGACGGGCGTACGAGCAATACATGCTCAAACACATTGAAGACTGGTTCGCGTTGACGGAGCGGCAGGGACTCGGGCTGAGGCTCGAGGATCTGACGCTCGTGATGGGTGTCGACTTGACGCAATCGTGGAGCACGGCCGTCTGGACGGACCACCAGCTCGCGGGTGCGTTCGCGCTCGAGGTTGACTACGCTGCGGTTGGGAGCGTCCGCCTCGCATCCCAGTTCCGCTGGCGCAACACCCAGAGCGCGCAGGTCAACTGGGGGCCCCAGCCTGATCGCTTTGAAGAGAGCATCCCCGGCGGCGTCACCCTCCGAACTTCGCTTGGCGACCTCGTTGTCGCCTCGCAGAAGCCGGTGAACGAGCTTGAAGACCAGGCAGTGTTCATACGACGCCTGCGAGCCAAGAAGCGACCGTTTCTCGGGATCAAGTTACAGGCAAATGCAGATCCACCGGACCTTGATGGACAGGATCCTGACGATAAGCTTCAAGAAAAATTCATTATCGAAAGCGACTACGAGCAAGCTGAGGTACGTCATGCAGGGCTATGCGCTTCATGATGATGCTAAACTTGTTGCAGGACACGGATGCATTAATGCCTGTTCTTGATCATATCCTCGAGGTCCGTGTGTGTTTCTATACCCAACGTGATTCCTCACGTAGTATACCAGTACTCAGATGCTAGCATCGCTATCGCGCATGATGAGGATCTCCAGCCCTTCCTCCGGATGGTGGAAAACGAAGCGGTGTCCGAAGACCACCAAGCGCGTCATGTCGATCTGGAAGATGGTCTGAACGGCTTAAGTATAGGTGACAGTAGCAGAATTTATTGCTTGGGAACTGGTCTCACCGCTCGAAGGTCGCTTCTTTGTGCCATGGGACATGCGAAGGAGAAAGAACAAGAAGACCGAGAAAAAGAAAAGAAATATTGCTAATAGGAAGGCGCGTACACGTCGCCCTTTGCCTAGAAGAGCATAGCTGAACAAATGACCGCAGGCAAGAAGACAGTCGGAACCCATTGGGCCGATCGTGTCACGGACAACTAAGGCAAGGTGGATCAAGTCGCTTGACGTGGATATTGCGCCGTTACAGCGCGCCACTGAGGTATGTATTGAGCTCGTCGAGATCCAGTCATACCTTATAGATGATCCCACACAGCTCCGCTTGCCAAAAGATGCCAGTGCAGTGCGTGTTTCATCTTCCCTGTCGCAGAATAGTGACCCTGAAACTGCAACAGGCAGATGCAGCAAGTGGGCCGTCTGTCGATCGCAGACTTGAGGAATCTCCTTCACTGCCACGATTGGCGGCATCTCCAGAACCCGATGCGCCTGTTGACCATCGATCGTCGACGTATGCTGAGAGTGAAATATCTCAGCAATGGGGATCATCTTTAGCTGAACATACAGCTGGACATTCCCAAGAAGCTTATATCCCGTCCAAGAAGAACCTGAAGAATAAGCGGAACGCGATGAATAGGAAGGCTCGAGCGCGGCTGTTTAACCCTGGAATAGATGTGGTGGCCGGGGAAAGCGCCAGTGAGGTAAGTATGGAGAGGGATAATTAATAAGTATCGCGTTTGACTGTCCTTATCACCTCAGGAATCCGCCAACGTGCCTGCACCTTCGCACAAAGTAGCGAGGTTTCGAGAGGTCCCGACGAAAGAAATAGAGGAGGCCGCAAATGATGCCCACGTATGTCCTCTTCACTCCGCGTACTTCTGCGCCACTGAAACCCGTGCATAGCACCAGCCGCAAATCTTCATCCACCCCAAAGCTCGCTGGTGGAAAGAGGCATCTGTACCGAGTATCGAGCGTACGCTCAAGTGCAATGGGTATGACCCGCTTCGCTTGTTGCTTGCACAAGCATCTCACGAGAAACAAATAGCTGTGGAACATCCATCCCGCTGAGCATCTCGGGTGTCCCCAGGCTCAAACTGGCTCTTGTCGAGACTTTCTTTTGCAACTCCTGTGCTTCCTCAGGTTCGTGTCCGCCCATGCCGTTTTAACGTCTTCTCTGAGGGTGGTGAATGATTAGAACCCGGGACAGACTCTCGTTCAACTGCTACCTTCAAAGAACAGTGCCTCTATGGCTTGACACACCCCCGCGGACCCGATGCGCCAAGCGCATGCCACAAGCCCATGTCTAGCGCGTCCAAATTCTGTTCAGAACAGTGCCGCAAGATGTACGCACGGTTGCACGCCCAGCCGCGCAAAGTGGATGTTGCGAAAGAGCAGATGCGCGAAGAAGAGAAGCGGGCGCATGAGCAGCAGCTGCAGCAACAGCAGCAGTGGGCGCGGGTAGGCGGCGCGGGCGGGGATTTAGGGGATGTGCGCGAGAAAATGGCTGGTCTTGGGGTACCGGCGGCGATGCACGAGAAGGGCGCACGCCCGCCGCGTTCTCCACGGCCGTCTCGGATGCGTGATGTATCTTACACCGCGAGGACACTCGATATTGCTTAGCGGGTTAGCGGTCGCTCTCTCCTCCTATACATACATGCTTCACGACCACCTTATCTTTGATCTCGTCCGACGTTTTATCCCAAGACCTTCGATTTCACTGGGAAATCTTTCCTTCCGTATGATGGAAGAATAAGCGAATTCAGTGAGCAGAGCTTGAGTGAGAGCCAAGGTGAGAGCGCCGCGCGTGCTCACTGCATCCGTTGCCACTGTATACCGCGTGAGGGCGACGCGTCTCTCACCTCCCCATTCCTGCTCTTGCCTTCGTCCCTCTCTTAAACTCTCGTGTTCACTAGGAAACAGCAATGCCTCGGAAAGAGAGCAGCACGATGCCTGCGTCTGCCCAAGCGCAGCAGGACGCGGTCTCAGAGGGCATCGAGAAGCTTGAGCTCCCGCGCTCGATCGTCATGCGGCTCGCTAAGTCTGCCGTGCGTTTGCCCCCATGTCTACGCGCTATTCCATGTACTCAAGGAGCCGCACGCAATGGAAGGTTCCTGAAGGCACGAAGCTGCAGAAAGACACCGTCACCGCGCTCGTGAAGGGCTCGACGGTGTTCGTTAACTACCTCGGTGCGCCGGCCCCCGTCTACGCGTGCACGCGCTCGCTAACCAGCCGCCAGCCGCGGTGTGAGTCCCCTGAGCCGAATGCCGTCTCCATCCCAGCGTGTTAAGCACCTCCGTAGCGCGAACGACGTCTCGCAGTCGAAGCAGCACAAGTCCGTCTCCGCGTCCGACGTCCTCAAGGCGCTCGAGATGGTCGACTTCCCCGACCTCGTCCAGCCCCTGCAGCAGGAGCTCAAAAGTGCGTCCTCATTCCGTTTCCCTTCCATCGCCCCTCTCCCTTCCATCCGCTTTCCTGTTCGTCCGCCGATCCACGCCACAGGCTTCAAAGCGAAGCGCGCGCGCGCTGGCGAGGCATCCGCCGTTACGAACCCCACTCCGCGCCCTTCGAAGCTCGGTAGGCCAAAGAAGTCCGCCTCTGCTTCCGTCGACGCTGCTCCGACCGCTGCGAGCGTGCCGCCGCCACCCGCGGGGCCCGCGGATGGCGATGCGGAGATGGACGACGGTGCACCGGGGTCGGACCCGGAAGATGATGATGATGAGCAGGTGGATGAGGACGATTCAGAGGGCGAGCCGGACGAAGAGCAGGATGAGGCCGAGGACATCGAGATGGGTGCACCCGAGGCTGATGGGCAGGCGCGAGGGCCCGGCGGGGACGATTAGGTCTTCTATTCACACATAGTCTCTGTCCGTCGTCCGTTGTTCCATCCGTGTCCTTTAGCTATGTGCACAATATATCAAACGCATATATCCGTCGTCCCATGACAAATCGTCCCGTCTCTGCCGTTAAAACCCGACATAGCTCAAACTCCACATCTCGCCCCTCCGTAGATCACCTTCGACGCGCGCACCTAGGCGCACGAGGATCTCCGCCGCATCGCGTATTGCGAGCCGCTCACGCGCACTGACCGGCCGCACGACGCGCATATCGAGACCCTGGAACGCAGGCGTGTACGGTACACACGCGCGGCGCGCTCCGAGCGCAAGGAACACAGGTGGCACGCGGCGCGGACGCGGGTACACCTCGTCCTCGTCGTATTCGTCATCGTCATCGTCCTCCGAGCCCAGTGGGAGTGCAGGCATCCAGAACTGCACTGGGGGGAGGGGCGGGAGAGGCGGGAATGCGGCCTCGCCGGCGGCGTCGGCGATGTTGTCCGCGACGGACTCAGAGTCGAGTGGGATGAGCGGCTCCGGAGGGATGTCGAGCGGCGAGACTGGTACGCCGAAGCGCCGGATGGGCGGCGGGGAGCGCGAGCCAGCACCGCCGCGCAAGCGCTGTGCTTTACCCTTCTTCTTTCCGCCCTTTTTGTTCCCTGCCGGCTCTGGAGGCGGTGGCGGGGGCAGCGGGGGTGGCGGCGAAGGTTCGCGAGCGGGTCGACGCGAGACAACGGAGGCGGAGGGCGTCGTGAGGCCGGACGAGCGTCGTCGGTGCGCGCGGCGTCGCTGGGAGGGGCCGTCGTCAGGAGAGGGCGAGCGGGAGGGCGCAGGTGTCGTTAGGCGGCCGGAGTTGAGTGAGAGGCGCGAAGAGACGGCGATGTCTTCGAGCTTGTCAGAGATCGTTGAGCCGCGCGGACGCGAGCGCGACCTGCGCCTCTCCCTTTCCTTGTCCCTGTCCCGGTCACGTTCCCTGGCTCTGTTGCGTTCGCGCTCCCGTTCCCTTTCTCGTTCGCGCTCGCGCTCCCGGCGGCGTGGCGAAGGACTCGCGTTGCGCCGACGTGGTAGGGAAGGCTCGCGGCGCGCGGGCGACGACGGCCTATGGCGCTTGCTGACCTCGCTCCGCCGCGGGCTGGTGCGCCGCCGGTCAGCAGAACGCTCGCGAGAACGATCGCGTCGCGAGACGTGCGACCTGCGCGGCGAACCGACCCTGTCCTTCGTCCTGTCCTTGTCCTTATCCTTCTTGCCCGTGCCTTCCCTCTCCCTCTCTTTGTCCCGCCGAGCCGACCGCCTCGATACAACCGAGCCCGCAACACTCCTGCGCGCATAAAAATCTGCATACGAGTCGAACACCTGCTCCGGCGTGCGACGCGGGCCAGCAAACTGTGCCGCCACGTACCCTGGCATCGGGCGGATCGGGCGATCATCGCGTATGCGTCGCGCGTCTTGCGCGAAGAAGTCCACGTACGAATCGTGGCCCGCGGGCGTCGACGCCGCACGCGCGGTGTCCGCCGTGGACGTGACGAAGTTAGGTTTTGGGGGAGGTGCGATTGTGGATGGGCCGGACTCGGACGACGTTGCAGGTGCGGGAGGCGGGGAGGGTTTTTTGGCGGCCGGTTCGGAGGCCTTTTTGGGCGTTGTGTCGACGGGGACGCGAGAGGAGACGTCGGCAGGCTTCTTAAATGAGACGTCGGCTGGTTTCTTAGATGGCGTTTCGGCGGGCTTCTTGAACGAGGCGTCTTCTGGCTCCTTGGGAGATGCGTCGGCGGACTTCTTTGGCGGCGTACCCGCGAGTTCCTGCAGCGTCTCCGTCGGCTTCAACGCCGCTTTTAGCGGCGTATCTGGGACCCGCTTTGGAGTGCGCTCGTCAAGGGGCAGTAGTGCTGCAGCCGGCGGCGGGGTCTTCGGCGTGTCCTCAATTTTCGGCGGCGGCGTTGGCAGCGGAACGCTGTCGTCGATCAGGCGCGCAGTCGCAGTCGAGGGAGGGACAGGCAGAGTTGTCGATGGCGCCAGCGTTGCCTCCGGCGGAGGCACAGCAGGCGTACTCCCCCGCACACTGTAATCCCTCACACTCGCGCTCTCGTCTGGCCGGAGCTCCTCCTCCCCGTCTCCGCCATCACCACCATCTCCGTCTCCGCGTGCAATCGCCCATTCCTCTCCCTCCTCGCGCGCCATCTCGCGCAGCAGCGCATCAAGCACGCTCGCGGAGGCCCGAAAAACACCGTCAGCGCGGCCGTCGGCGAGCCATCGCCCAAACGTCTCGCGCGCCCAGTCCTGTTCGCGCTCGAGCGCTTCATCTTCCTCTGCGCGTTCCCGCGCGTCCTCGAGACGCTCGCGCAGGCCTTCGAGGTCTCCAACGTCCGCATCAGTCGCACTGTCGTCGTTCGTTATGTCGTCGTCGATGCGTAGAGGCAGCGCGGCAGCATCGCGTGTGCGCACGGCGAAGACGCCCTCGCGGACAAGACGCCGACCGGCTGGCGTGAGCTTGACGTATTCTTCCATCGCCCAATCGCGCACATCCGCATCATCAGCATCAAGGAGAAGCGCAAGGCGGCGCGCGCGGCGCTCAGCGGGCGATAGTGCGGGAAGCAGGTGACGCGGGAGTGCATCGGTGGGCGGGGAGTGTGCGGGCGCGGATGCGGGTGAGGAGGGGCGCGGAACACCGGCGAGGTGGGTGAGGCGGTAGGCGGATAGGAAGGCGGAGTGTGGTTCGAGTTGAAGGGCGGGAAGAACGTCGGTTCGGCCGTGGACGGCGAATTGCTTTGGGCCTGGGGGAGGCGTCAGCCTACACGCACAGAGAGAGCTCGAAGGACGGAAAGCACGCACCGGCGCCCCGTCTCGCGTACCCAGGCTCATAGCCAGCTTCCGTAAGATCAGAGTCCTCGCTCGACTCGTCCGTATATGTATACGTGTACGTGCGGGCATCGTGCGACGTACGCCGGCGGCGGCGGAGGCGCGAACTGTAATGCGTAGGACTGAATGTCGAGGACAGCGTCGAGCGGGTGTTGCTCACGGACGTCTCACTCGTGACGGAGGGCATGTCGGACGGACCACGGGAGCGCGGGTGCGAGCGTTGTCGGCCGTTGCGGTCGCGGGAGGAGTACCGGTCGTCACGATCGGGGTGCCGAGCGTCACGGTCGACGTGCCGCGGCCGGTCGTCGCGGTCAAGGTGCCGCGGTCGTCCGTCACGATCGATATACCGGCGGTCGTCGCGACGACTGGGCGTACGGCGGTCGTCGCGAGGGACAACGACGGCGCCCTGTGCGGACGCCGTGCGCGACGCGGTGCGGCCGGAGAGGGACTTTGCGAGCGCGGGCGGGGCGAGGCGCGGAAGGACGATCTCAAAGTCGGTCAGGTCGGACTCGCTCGAGAGAGAGCTGAGCGAGCAGAGAGACATCGCGTGCGGTCACGGCGCGGTAGTCGCGGCGGCGGGTGTGGCTGCGGGGTAGCGTGGAGGGAGGGAGCAGGTGTGGATGTGACGTTGATGGGGATTGAGAACGCCCGAGACCACCAGCTAAATGCGCGCGCGCAATGAGGCGGGCACGAGGCGCCGATGTCGACGCTGAGGTTCCCGAAAACTTTCGGCGCCATTGTTCTTGTCCCCTGTGACGTTCATTGATGAGAGATGAAAGCTGTTATGCGGTTGTAGGTACGAGAAGTGGGTGGGAGGATGGTCGGTTGTACGAGCGGTCGGGCCCTTGCGGCTCGCAGGCAGAACGGTTCATATCAAATTTTTCGTGCGTTAACATATGGAGCCTGTGCTTAAGCAAGGAGACTACTTGGAGACTACGGCACTCTCAGCGATTCAACCCACACACCCTCGATCATCCGTCACAGGTCTTCTCTTTACTATTTCGAGAACGGCACGCAGAAGCCTGGAGGTCCGGGAAGAGGGCATGGCCAATCCCGACACACGGCGTCCTCGCATCAGCCACGAGGTGCACTGGTGTGGGCGTCCGTCGAAGCTTTCCCTCTTCTTGCACTGCCTTGTCGCCCTAGTCACCCCTGCAGACTGGGAATTTGATGTCGATCACCACATACGTCGCCCCACGACCGCTCGTCTCTTCCACCGCGTACGACTCAGTTAAATCTGGCTTGGCCACGACTGGACGGCCGCTCAACTCAACCGTGATATCGCGGGCGAGTGCCAGCGGCAGCAACGGTGCTGACACTATCCACCTACTGGAAAAGAGGTCTGGCAGTTAAGGCACCCATGCCAGTCCAATCAAGCTCCTGCTTGAGATTCTAGAACTCATTCCCGACCCGCTGCGATTGCAAATCCGCCCATGAATGCCAGCACAAGTCAACGTGCGTACACCGAGTTCCAGAAAGCTAGCAGTGTAGCTTAGGACTGTAACAAAGTTCGAGAAGCAAGTATTCCGCAAATCTGACCTCCTTCGATATAACTCTCGAGTCTCGCCTAGGCCTTGACTGAACGGATAGGTTCCTGGCGTGGCCAGCGTCTCGTCTCGCCTCCCAACCTCACCATGAAGAGGTCCTCGGACTCTTGGCCGTTGCCCTAGATCGAGGAACTCTAGCATCAGCGTCAGCACTTTGGAGTGGAAGGCGTGCTTACGAATACGTTCCCGGGGAAGCCGAGGTCGAAGGGCACGATGCTCTCTATGTAGGCGATGTGCTCCTTGGATAGGGAGATCGAAAGCGCCTCAATGTTGGCGTGCAAATGCTCGACCTTGCGCCCTCCAACGATGGGGAAAACGTAGGGCGTCTTTTGCATCACGTACGCAATGGCCACTGGCAGCGGTCCATAAGTATGCTACAAGTGCGCGGCGGTGAATGCCAGGAACAACAACACGTACCTGCTTGGATGCTCTTCGCGCCAATCTCCGCGGCGACTTTCTCGAGTGCAGCGGACATCTTGCGCTCATTCTCGTTGCGCTCCCAGGCATTATATACGAACGTGCGACCGTTCTCGCCTGTCTTCCGGCGCTGCTCTTCCTCCGCATCCGTCCGGATCTTGCCCCTGCAAAGGACGTCCCAAGGCGCGAGAGCCATGCCTGGAAAAATCATGTTAGTCGGGGTCTGCCAGTGCGGCAGTGATTGACTGATTCCTACCTTCAGAATAGGCCATTGGGATGATTTCGCGCTCGAAGTCGCGCAAGAGGACGCTCCACTGACCCTGGTAAATCACGAAGGGCGTCTTGCCGTGATCACGCGCATATTGGTTTGCCTTTGATACAATCCATGCCGGTGTATCCGATACTCCCTATGCCAAATGTTGGATCTTGTCGCAATACCACGATGGCATCGAAACGTACCAGGTACAGGACTTTGCCCGCCACAACAAGGTTATGAAGCGAGTTCATAATTTCTTCGATGGACGTGCTCCAATCCCACCAGTGCACATAGAAGATATCGATATACGAAGTGCGAAGCTTCTTGAGCGAAGCCTCGAGGGAGATGCGCATAACTTTGGTTGAGTTGCCGACATATTGGATCTTCTGCTTGATCGAGTCATCATGCTTCTTATATTCTGTCGTGTACTACAGACATCTGAGTGTCAAATTCGCGGCAAGTGCAAAGGAAAAGAAACCTTCGTCGCAATGACCATCTGATCACGGATGCCACGTGCCTCCATCCATTCCCCGATGAACTGCTCTGACGTCTCATCCTGGCTATCATGCGCAATCGTTATCAGTACAAGTTACGGAGACCGGGAAAAGAGCAGGGCTTACTAGGCAGACGCCGTGTCGATGAAGTTCCCGCCAGCATCATAGAAGGCGTCCAGGAGCTTGAAGCTTGACTCCTTGTTCATAGACCCCATACCGGCACCTTCCCACGCGTCGCCAATGGACATGCCTCCAAGGCACAGCGGCGAGACACGGATGCCAGCCTTAGGCGATAGGACACGGGTGTGGCCGAGGGCCGTTGCGGCCGGCGGAGGTGGATGAAGGTGAGGGTTGGCGAGGTTCAAGTCTGATAGAAGAGACATGCTTGAAGTTACTGCTTTATGCCTAGAGAGGGGGGGACGACGCCACTGATACTGATGAAGGGCCATGTTGGATGGCCAGATATTTATACGTTTTGTGTGCCCGGCGCGCGTGAGACCGTTTATGAGCGCCGCACGACCCACTTGCACTGTGAAAGCCGTCTGTACTACGAATCCGCTCGGTACACTTAAACATGTGGATTCGTTACAACGAGGCGTTGACAAACTGTCGACCGGAGAAACAGAAAGTGTTGCCCACAAAAGGTTATAAGAGCAGAGAAAATGGCCCGCGCTCCACATTGACCCGAGAACATGACGCGGCAGTAGTACGTGAAGCAACTGAGGACCCACCCGGTGATACAGACTTGTCGAAGAGTGTACGCGAGACTGGTTTACGCAAAGGATCACACGTTGTGCTTGGTAGGTGTGACCAATCCAATCTCGTGCCCTCCAAATGAACAGTAAGTTTCTTGTGTTTTGCCCAAACAACGACGAAAAGAGCACTATATGGAATGAAAATGTTAGATGTACTCGGTCTGATAGCGCCTCTCCATCTATCCAGCGGTTGATCATAGAAGATGCTTCTTTAGGTTTATTATATGAGACCTGCGGAGGACAATGGATTTCGCACGATTAGCTATAGCGCGAATGGGCGCGCACCATGTAATCGACCGCGCGCGGACTGTGGTGAAAGGGAATCGGCTGGCGTTATGTACAAGTCTTTCTGGCAAAAGCGCCATTAGTTCTCCATTCACGAGGGGGTTCAGCAATGAAGGCGTCCTTGCTGGTCTCGTCAAGATTCAGAGTATAGTTTTTCCCATCGACCTGTTGCATATACAAACGTAAGTGCTCGTATAGATCGGCACACGTATACCACGTTCCAGGGGGGCTGAAAAACGAGATTTTGACACTTGTAGGCTGTCGTCGGTAGGGTCGAATGCAAAATAGGCCGTTTTTCGAGGTTGAAGAAAGTTGATGCAACCGCCCAATCAATGCAAAGCGTTTCGCGTACATCGTCGCGAGACGGGTAACCTTCAATTGCTCCGGAATACGGACATTGTATAGTGAGCTCGATAACCTGATAACATAATTCATCACGGTCCGAGCACGGAAATGTGATGTCGTAGTAGGTTGGCCTTGTTCGCAGGGTCTCAGGCAGTATTTTGAATATGAAAGGTGGGAAGCGGTAACGACGTACCACCTTGCTATTACAAAAACCGGCCACAGCCTCGCAATTCGTCGCATCATACTCTTCTGTGCATAACGCTTCCCACCATTCCTAGTCCATAGCCATGGTCAACGACAAGTGCGGCCCTTGTACAAATTGCCGGACTGATGGGCAGGATCGGTGGTACCGGCTTGGGTATCGGCGCCGGAGTGCAAACTAGGTCATAGTGAGACTGGACTGTGAAGAGAACGTCGGCCATCCCATTTCTTGCGAAAAAGTCCTTGATTATCGAAGGAATTTTTATTTGTGCTCTAGATAACGACACGCACTAATGAGAGCTGACATGAGATTCGGCTGTGTTCAACGATGTCGCTGGCAGTCACGGTATCACGATAAGTAGCACGTGATTGGGCTTCAGGTGCGACGCGAGTGTCTCAGTCGTGTCTATTCTGCCGCCGATGTCGCGTCGAGGACCATCGAAAGACAGTATGCTCTGCGGCGCGCGACGAGCGACTCGGAAGCGAGGCGATGGGTGATCGTGCTGGAGCCCCTGATCTGCGCCGGAGGAACGTCGCAATCAGGCCATGATCAGGGCTATAGTAGACTTTGGCTTTATGACGCCACGCGGAATCCGGCGTTCGAGAAGCCAAACCAAGAGCTAAACAAGTTGAAAACGAAAACTCGGAATGCTGCGAGGCACCTTCCGAGCAAGTGAGGTCTGTACTCGACACCGCAGCATGATGTGCCGCCGAACGATAGCCGCGCGATACGAATGGCCCAAGAGGGTAGTTCTGGAAGAGGAGAGGGTCGGTGGCAACCGACCACGTAGCAACGCAGACCAAACTGCGCGGAGAACGCAAACCGAGGCCCACACGCTCTCTCAGCCATCCACATCCATTCATTTCGATCAGCCCAGCGTCGCCGCTGGTCCCGTCGACGCTCGTTACCTACACTCGTTTGTTGTTGTACCCCCTTCAGATTTGTTTGTAACCCCAGCATCAATCGGAACCGGAGCCGAGAAGGAGGCTCGCATCAGGCACGGGGTGACTAATTTGGGTGAGCGGTTGTTCGGGTTTGGTTGGACTTTCGCCCTCTGGCGACACGCGGTTTGGTCGTTGCGTCCCTTCCCTCGCGCCCGCTGTGGCCGTTCGCTGTGCTGGTCTCCTGTCTTCCGGCCAGTCCACGAGGCCCTGATCATCTAGCACGAGGCGATTGGGCTCTCCCAGAGACGCCTTATCATCCCGTCATTCCTATAGACGCAAGCCTCTGAGCGTGCCCCAGTTCCCCCTCGGCCCCTCGAGCGTCCCAGTCGCCGCGCGATACCACGTCCACTCCACGTCTTCTTACGACGTTCTGCTATCGTCTCTGGTCTTTGGTCTTCGTAATAACGTTCCATGTCAGCAGCTCAGGATCCCACCGCGTCTCCCGCAGGCACCCCGTCACCTCAGGACGGACCTGCCCGCGGCATCGCTTCACCTTCTCCAGCCCTTAGCGAAGGCTACCCGTCCTGGCTCCCCAAGCGGCCTCCTCACCCCGCCCCTCAGTCTACCCTTCAGTCTTCGACCGGTAACATGTACGCTAGCGCCGCCGATGACGTACCGGCAGAGCCCTCGCCGACCATCCCGCCGCTCTGGGGCGGCCGCAAGCCGACGCCGCGCTCCGTGCGCATTGTCAAGACTCGCGAGGCAACCGACCAGACCCGCGTCTGGTCCCGCGCTACCGGCACCGGCGTCTCGCCCACCATCGTCGCCCAGGGCCTCCGCTCTACCCCCCGTCCCCGCTTCCGCGCGCCCAGCCTCCATCTCGAGCTCCTCCGAGACCCCTCCTGGCGCGCGCGCGTGCACTTCGTCCTCTTCCCTTTTTTTGTCTTCGCGCACGTTCCGCTTCAGACCTTCTTCGACTTCAACGCCGCGTTTGTTCTCGTAGAGTGCGTGCCTTAATGAATGACGCCCAGGAAGCTGGTGGCGCTGATCCCTCTCTTCCGTTCTTTAGGCTTGCCAGGTACCCCAATCCCGCTGCGCCTGGCGTCGCTGGCTCTGGTAGCGGCTGGGCCCTCGCCGCGGCGGCGTACGTCGCTTGTTGGGCTATTTGGCTGTTCGGCGTATTTATCGGCTACGAGCTCATCTACTCTTTCTACCGCCGCTGGCGCTACCGTACGCCTTCCACCCCACCTCACCCGCATTCACCCGGCTGAGCCTTCGTTTCTCCATAGGCCGGCCGCTCGTGATGCCCCTCTATCTATCCGCGCCCGCGCACAACTTCGTTTCGATGTCCTCCTTCACCCATTTCTGCTTCTTTCGGCACATCCGCACTTCCGCCGTCCCCGTCTCTCACGCCCGCGCTGTCCTTCCGTCCGCCGAAGGCTCCTGGCGCGACCTCCTCGCGGAAACGTGCTTCTTCTACTCGCAGAACCTCCCGACCGTCGCGCTCTTGCTCCCGCGCGCAGGCATCGCGCTCGCCGTCCTCCTCACGTTCTGGACGCCCGTCATCCTTCCTGACGGCCGTCCACTGCCCGATATTGCGCCTGTCGTTGCGCTCCGCGATAACACGTTCTTCGATCCGCATGATGGTGCTCTATCAGGGTACGCCAAGGGCGTTCTCGCCGCCAACGCCGCCTGGGCGGCCTGGCGCATCTTCGTGCTGCTAGTCAGCTGGTGCGCTCTTCATCTCTTTCCCGCTCCCCGTTTGCTCACGACCGCTGATGCACTGCAGGTTCGGACTCTGGATCTTAAGCGGGTACGGCTGCGCAGGACTCTGCGGGCCCGCAACGCGCTGGGAAGAAGAGCAAGGCGAGCGCGCGGTATCGATGTACAGCGAGAAGGATGTTGAAGCGGCCGGCGAGCTGCCATGGCAATGGAAAGAATGCACGGCGCTGCGCGTCCAAGAGGCGTTCGATTTCTGCCTCACGATCCGCCGCACTGCGCGCAAGGAAGTCCCCGACGCAGGCGCAGTCGCCGCGGCCGATGAGGGCGTCGAGCGTGTGCTCGCGGCGGCTGGGCTCGGCGTGCCGGGCCCGTCGCATGCTGCTGCACGCCGCGGGATGCTCTCGCAGGAGCTGTTCGAGGCGCCGGAAAACGCGCACGCGGAGGCGTCCGGCCCGTACCCGTTCACGGGCTTCGGCCCACAGAAGGACGCCGGCGCAGCGCGTTCATCAAGCGGGGAGCAAGTGCCGTTCCCGCCGTCGCCTGCGGACGAAGACGAAGAGGTGGCGGGCGAGGAGGAGTACACGGGCGAGGAAGGGGAGGAGTACGAGCGCCGGACGAGCGCCGAGCAGCCTTCGACGTCGGGCCGCGCAAGCAACTCGCTGTCTTCGCTCGGCCAGCCTATCCCCGGCCGCTACCCCTTCACATTCCGCCACCCCGCCCGTGGCGGCTCCCTTTCATCCGCCGGTGCCTTCTCGTCTTCTACGCCTAGCCACGCGCACTCGCATTCGCGTCATACGCCACAGAGCAAGTCTACGTCGTCTAATACCGGCGCATCGCGTATCTCTAGGTCGACGGGAAACGGAGAGTCCTCTACGTCGGATTCGCCGTTGTCGGCCGCCATACCGGACGTACCGAGTCCTGCCGGCATCTCAGCTCGCATGCCCATGCCACCCCGCCACCCCGCCGCACCGCGCGGCCGCGGACGCGCAGGCACAGTTCCCGCGCCGACGTCGCCGACGCCGGCGGCGTATGGGCAGACGCGCGTTAGGACGGGCACGCATACGAGCGAAAGCGGGACGGACGTCGAGCGGAGCGTGTTGTACGAGTCGGAACTCGAGACGTCTGTCCTCGGCCCGCTCGATCTCGGCGTAGGCGATGACGATGCGCTCTCTCACCGCTCTGACACGCGCTCTCATCACTCCGACGCACGCTCGCACCGCTCACACCGCTCCGGTGCACCGCGCACTGGCTCTGCGTCGCCGAGCCCGAGTTCACTGCTCGCGCTTGAGCGTGAGGGCGAGGACTCGGTAGGGCTGCTCTCCGCACGTACGTCGAGCTCGGGTCTCCGCTCGCGCCGCTCGAGCGGAACGGGATCGCGTTCACGGCATAGCTCCGGCCCAGGCTCGCGCTCGCCGCGCAGCTCAGGACCAGGCTCGCGCTCGCCGGGGCTGGGCTCACGCCGCTCGTCCGGCCCGCGACACAGCTCGCCGTCGAGCGTATCGCTTGAGCGTATCCGCCAGCGTACACAGTCGCTTATACAGAGCATTGGCTCGGCCTCGCGCTCGTCGATCGAGGGCGTCCGATCGCGCACGCAGTCGCTCGTGCGGATCCGCGATGCGGAGACGGATCAGGATCAGGATCAAGGAGCGTATACGAGTGAGGATGGAGGACGCGCGGGCACGGGGAGTGAGGCGGAGAATTATACGTTTGGTGTGCCGGCGCCCGGGTGGCGTCATGCTGCTGTGGAGGAGCGAGAGGGTGCGCAGACGGAGGACATGGAGGAGAAGGAGGCCGCGAGCGAGAGCGGGCGGTCCGGCTCGCGCTCGGGCGGCTCGCGTTCTGGTGGCTCGCAGCTGCGTGCCGCGCCGTCGTCAGTTTCGCAGGCGGCGACGATCACGACAGCGACGACGGAGGACGACACACATGTATTGGGCGTGCCGAGCTCGAGCGCGCTGCAGACGCCCGTCGCCACTTCGCCGGTCGCGATTCCTCGTGCGGACGGCACGCGATTCTTGTCGATACCCGAGCGACCGAGTGCGGGTATGCTGAGTACCGCGGCGCCGTCGTTTGTGACGGAGCCGGCGACGGTCGAGAGTAGGACGGAGACGAGCGGGAGGACGCCGTCGAGCTGGGGTGGGGACGATTATATGCATGGGCGGAGCATGAAGCCCTTGTAGACCTGCACGGTCCAGTCCAGTCGGGTTGAGTTCGAGTGCGAGTCGAGGTTCGGAGTGATGACTGTTGTTTCTGCGCCTGTGCTTCCCCTTGCTCTGCTCTTCACCGCAAACATCGCCTTGCTTTGCGCTATGTGCATTACTCTTATTGCTTCATTTACGCTTACGCTGCATTCCCCCATCCACGTCCGCCCCCTTTCCGTTTCCTCGACGCCGCCTCTGGCCCCTTCCTCGCCCCGCTTCCCCTTCATGTGCGATACCTGTGCATTCGTGCACTTACGAGCTTACCTATCCTCCTTCCTCCAACCATCCCCGCGATTGCTAGTAGTTAATTAGTATCACACCCACCCAATCCCCAGTCCAGCTACATTAGTCACGCCCAATACAGATGATTTCTTGGATACTACTGCGAGGCAGGTGCGCAAATTAGCGTTTCTCGTCGAAACCTTGTTACCCTGCTCTCAATCATGAGCATGTTACAATGAAAGGTCCTGCATGTGTTCCATCACATAGCAGAATCAGATACACCACCGAGGCCCGGGGCTGCTTTGACAAAATAACCATCCCGCATTTCAAGGAATCCAGCAGGACGAGCGATTTTGCGCTTGTACTACACCGCCGTCCTCGCGTTCCTCAGGCCTCTTACGGAATGGTTCCTTACATTTGCCTCTAGTGCGGACCTGGGGTGCCTGTAAAGAGTGCCGCAGTCAGCATCAGTGTTCTCCAGATGCTTTGCGCCGCGAATCCAAAGGCTCTAGTACATTACACCGCGTCTGACGCGCGTGCTTATCATCATCGGTCCCGCGAGCCTGAGCGTCCTTCCGCGCATTCACTATCGGCTTATCGGCTCGCGTGCGCGCTCGCACCGTAGGCAAATATGCGCTCGGCATGCGTTATCACGGGTCGCAGTTTATAAGGCGCGTAGGGCTTGCGAGAGCGGGGCCCGACCGCGCTTGACGCTTGGCGTTCGACACCTAGCACGCCCGACGTAGGCTGTCGTACGACCTTTAACCAGACGTGCGCACGCACATAATGTCAGCAGACGCGAGCACGCTCGAGAGCGGCGGCGTGACGGTGCGCGCCGACGAGGCGGAGCTGGCCCGTATGGGGTACAAGCAGGAGCTCAAGTGCGTTTTTTTCGCCATTCGTCGCGTGCTCTGCGTCACCCCTGCTCTGCACCTCTTTCCCGGAACGCTGACCCATTTCGCCGGCAGACGCGACCTTGGCCTCGTCCAGAACTTCGGCGTGTCGTTCTCCATCATCTCCGTCATCACCGGCACATCCTCGCTATTCTACTATGGCCTGGTGCGTCGTTTTTTGAGCGCGGTGGGGTTGGTAGGAAATGGCTGAGTCCGTACGGCGCGTGTAGACAACGGGTGGGCCGGGCGTCATGGTCTGGGGATGGGTCATCGTCGGTGCGTTGTCCGTCTCTCTGCGTCGTACGCAAGCTAAAGGATCGACGGCGGCCATAACACAGCATTCTTTACGATGATGGTCGGCCTATCGATGGCAGGTGCGCCCGTCTTCCCCGTACACGTTCTTGCGAAAAAAAAAAAATCCCTGACGCTCTATAGAGATCTGCAGCGCCCATCCAACGTCCGGTGGGCCCTATTTTTGGGCAGCGATGCTCTCGCCTGCAAGATCAGCTCCACTCGCATCGTGGGTCACGGGCTGGTTCAATCTGCTCGGCCAGGTCGCTGTCACGACTGGCATCAGGTGCGTGAGCGCGTTGCACGCCTTGCGAGTCTGTGGTGGGAAGCGTTAACGGGTAGCGCGCTAGTTTCGGCTGTGCAAACTTCATTTCGACCGCGAGCACGCTCGGGACGAATTACGTGCCGTCCGCGAATAAAACGATCGGCATCTACGCGGCCGTCCTCGTCGCGCAAGGTCCGTCCTCCCTTGCGTGTCCACCGCAATCCTCTCTAGCCCGCGTTCCGCTCCTAACGCGCCGTGCGTTTAGGCCTCATCAATAGCTTCGGCGTGTCGTACCTGCGGCAGCTGAACAATATCTCCATCGGCTGGCACGCGATCGGCACGACTGCCGTCGTCATCGCCGTCCTCGCCGCTGCACCGACGCACCAGAGCGCCAAGTTCGTCTTTGCGACGTTCATCGATGGCACCGGCATTGATGGTGTCGGCTGGGCCCAGCGCGCGAGCCCGGCCTATGTAGCCGTCGTTGGAATCCTCATGGCGCAGTACACACTAACCGGTGTGTGCGCTTGCCACTTTCGCTTCGCGCGCTTGTCCTGACCCGCCTTTGCAGGTTTTGATGCCAGCGCACACGTGCGAAGTCTTTTCCTGTCACGCAGTGCGCTGACATTGACACTGTGCATAGATGACGGAGGAGACGCACAATGCCGCGATGGCGGGCGCGATGGGTATCATCATGGCCATCGGCGTCTCCGCCGTGCTCGGCTGGTTCCTCGTCGTCGGTCTGCTCTTCTCCATTCAGGACTACAATGCGACAATCGCGTCTGCCACCGGTCAGCCCGTCACTCAGATCTTCCTCGACACTGTCGGCGAGCGTGGTGCGATCGTGCTTATGGTCATCGTCATCGGTGCGATGTTCTTCTGCGGGTGCGTCTCCGCCCGTCCGCCACACACACCGGACTGCTGACGCGCCGCACCTAAGCACGTTCTCTGTCACGTCCAATTCACGCATGATGTATGCCTTCGCGCGCGATGGCGGCTACCCGGGCCACTCGTTCTTTGCGAAAGTCGACCGCTCCCGGACGCCCGTCCGCACCGGTGCGCCGCTGAGATTCCATCCGCTCGCGCGACGGTGTTGCTAATATGAGACGACAGTGTGGCTTGCGTGTTTCCTCAGCTTCTGCCTCGGTCTGCCTAGCTTGGGCAGCTCCGTCGCCTTCTCTGCAGCAACGAGCATCGCCACCATCGGGCTGTACACGTCCTACGGTGCGCGCATTCCGCTTTGCACCGGACGTCTCCGCTGATCACCCCCCGTCAGGCATCCCAATCGCGCTCCGCGTTGTCTATCGCAACGCATTCGTCCGTGGGCCCTTCCACCTCGGCTCACTTTCGTTTCCGATCGCGTTCCTCGCCGTCGCCTGGATCCTCTTCATCTCCATTGCCTTTATCCTGCCCGAGCTCAATCCAGTCGACTCGCAGACGCTCAACTATGCACCTGTCGCAGTCGGAATCGTGCTTGTGTACTCACTTGGCTTCTGGATACTCAGCGCAAGGAAGTGGTTCACTGGTCCTGTGAAGCAGATCGAGGAGGAGCAGGTGGTTGCGGGGCAGGAGGTGCAGTGGGAGGGGGACGAGAAGAAGGCTTAGATCTGTGACCCGCGCCGATGCTTGTGTACTCGTTGTCCTTGACTCTTGAATGCTTACGACAATAAATCGGCTACATGCTCTTGCTCGAGGAATGGATTGCGTGAGGGATGTGTGAGAGCCATGTGAATCCTACGTCCTCGGTTCGGGCCGACATCCGAGTTGCCTTCAACATCCACCATCGACCAGTAGCACGAACCCGTCCGCGGGATTCCCTTCGTTGGGATGCTCGGCGCACCCAGAAACCTTCTTACCCTACCTGTGGAGATCGTCACGGAGGTTCTTCTGTTTTGCCACTATCGGGATGTTGTTTCGTGTTCAGCGGTGCGTCGCAAGCCTCTGTCCTTTGTCCAAAGGACGCGTCCTGACCCGCTCCTCCGCAAGACATGCAGACAACTTCATCACCTTGTCTCTTCGAACACATCCCTCCAGTATGCTATTGAGCTTGGCGCCGACGGCCTTGTCGATGGTTCCCCGCAGTGTCCGCTGACGACGCCCGAGCGCCTCCGGCTACTCCTCGCCCAGCGCACTGCTTGGCGGCGCTTACACCCTCACACGACACTAACGTTCCCCGTCGAGACGAATTGGTTTGCATTCGACATCGCTGGCGGCGTTCTCGCTAGCTACCGACTCACGGCCGAGAATCAGCTCGCGCTGCGCACGTTGCCGAGCCGCGCATTCGGTGGGAGCACGCTCGGCGCGAAGCACATGCCGCTCGACATCAAAGACTTCGCGATCGACCCTGCACAAGACCTCTTCGCGCTTGTTGAGGGCTTCCGTGGTGCGCCGACCGTCGAAGTAGGCGAGTTCGCCGCGGCCGGCGCTGACGGCGTGCTCCGGATCCACCTCCGCACGCTGCGCTCACTCGGACTCGAGACCCACTCAGCCGCACGGACGCACACACTCGAGGTGCACATGCTCCAGCACCTCCAGTACGTCAAGCTCCAGATCGCCGAGGACGTCCTTGCTGTGTTTACGCACATCGTCCCCGCCGTACTCTCAATATGGAACTGGCGTACCGGCCAGGAGCTCGTGGTGCGTCCATTGCACCCATCTGTGCATCGTCATGCGTGCTGAATCGGATTCACAGCATTTTCGCGAGGATGCTTCGCCGGATCGCACGTCCGACTTCGCTTTCCTCTCCCCGCGCGCGTATCTGCTCACCGACCGCAGCGGCCTTGTCCACCTTTACCCTCTCGATGGTGCCCCGGCGCCGCCCAACAGCCCATCCAACACACGCTCCTTGCCACCCGATGACGCACGGCGTGTCACGCTCGCGCTTCCGGCTCTCGATCGCGGCCATGAGCTCGACTACGTTGCTTGTCACACCGGGCCCTTCGTCAGCAATGCCGGCGAGCGCGCACCGTTCGCGCCTGCATCCGATGCGCGTGTCCACGTGCTTGTCATCCAGGCGGACATGCACGCAGGCGAGGCGGCGCTGGCAAGCGAGATACTGGAGAGTGTCGCGCTCGCGTTCGTCATCAGCACTGCCGCGCTTCTACGCTTTTTGGGAAACCATCCTACAGCGGCGACGATAAAAGACCCGGACGCGGTAGTGCTCGAGAGGCGGATCCCATGGGCGGACTGGGGGCCTACGTGTTCGAGGGTGTTCGATTTAGGCTTCGAAGAGCATGTAAGCGAGAGGTGCGTGTCGCTGGCACAGTGCGGTCGGGAACCGGGATGTTCATGCTTGTTTGGAACAGGGCCGTCCACGGTGCGCGCGTCGTGATGCCAACACGGTCCTTGAAGGACCCCGAGCAGTACCATCTCCAAGTCCTCGACTTCAACGCCTCACGCCGTGGGCTCGATATTGTCAGCGACGTGCCGCCCGCAAAGGGCGAATTGATCGCCGAGGGCGCGCTCATACGCTCTCCAACGGGCCTCGCGGAGCACGCTCAGGTAATCTTCGTCGAGCCCGTCGAATCACACCTGCCGTACTATGCCGCGACGTTCGGCAAGGACGTATTCGACGTCGACGATGAGCTACTCATGGACGATGCGCGGCTCGTGCGGGTGCGTACTCTGCTGGATCGCATTCTGATGGCCCGTTTTTGATGGGCTCCGTCAACTGCAGTATCCGGCGGAAGAGGACGAGCGAACTGCAGATCGAATGGACGTCTTTGTATTTTAGCCATGAGGTGCGCCAGATGGGTGGTGTGGGCGAAGTTACCGCGCCTTGCGAATGCCATTTTTATCTTGACTGCGTGTTGGTGCACAGAGCTGTCGTCTTTGCAACGTGGCTGGCTGCAGAAGATAAAGTCCAAGTGAGTGCTCCGAATCTCGGATCCGCTTGAACCTGAAGTTCGCGCGCTCCGGGCCCGTTGGCACACTCAAGTTGGCACGACAGTGCGTTTGCGCCCAGCTGCGATGACGCGTGTCTGTGGCGGTGGCAGTGCCGTTCAGGAGTAACTAATTTTACAGCCTACCAGCCTTCAGGCTCTCAAACCCTATGTGGACAGTTCTCGGCCCATGCCAGCTCTATGCAGTACCGGCCTCCAGCCATGACAGCCTGACTCCTGCTGTCACCCGACTGCGGTTACGAGGCGTCCCGCCTATCTGAAACCGCATATAGCTCTCCACGTTGTGATTATCTTGCGGACAGGACAAGTCTCAGCACGCGAGATCCGTGTTTAATGCGCCCTCTTCCGTGCCCTGTGGCCACTTGGCGGAGCCTTCCTTTCCTAGGACAAAGTACTAGGACACGCTGTGATCACTGGTATGCATTGTCGCAGCTGTGCGAGGGGTCGCCCTCACAGCTTTCTGTGCGTTGCTTATCGCGTTCTCACTAGCTGTCAGAGTCACATGCCCACATTCAGTGTGCGCTATATAGGACGTGAGCATGTGCAACTGTCGACGGTTTATCGTGCTCAAAGACAAACCCAGCCATACTGTATGCATCGCTCCCGCGTCCTCATCCTATCTTCTGTCGTCTTCCTGTTCTTCATCCCGTCGACGTCCTCCACGAATTTTACCCAGTGCATTGCCGACATCACCGGCGGTCTTTATGACGCCACCCCCGAGGCGCTCTCCGGCGGGCGCGACAACCACGGGAAGGTAGTCCCGTTGCACAATGCGACCGCGATCACATACGATCTCTGTAAACGCGCATGTGGCTCGGGCTCGGAGTCATTCACCTGGACTGTCTTCAGTGCGCAGTTCAGCGCGTGGCTACTCCCGTGGCTCGCGCTCGTCTCGCAGCTACCCTTCGGTTCACAGCTACGCACAGACGATGTCGTATCCGTCTTCCTCACCATCGGCTCGCCCGCACTCGCTGCATACTCGCTCGTTCTAACTGTTCTCAATGGCCAGTGGGTCTCGCGGCGGCTCGCCGGCATCGCGTACCCGAACGTACGAATGGCCTGGCGCGTGCTGAGCAGCTTGCAGCAGGCCGCGCTCCAGATCGACGACGCAGACGGAATGCTAGCCAGCCTCGTCGTTCTGCCGGAGAACGATGACTGGTGGGAAGAACTCGCGCACGGACTCGACTATACGCAGACATGGTCCGCGTCGGCGGTGTCACAGATCACCTGGGTCATCATAGCGTACCGTGCGTGCCTCATCTTTTCTGCGGTTGTGCGGCTGAGCTGACGGCGCAACAAGTGTTCACGGTCATCGACTCGTTCGCGGATGTTACGAACAGTGTCAACTCGAACGGCCAGGGCGTCGGCTCGGCTTTCCTGTGGCTTCTGCCTATCGGTGCGCCCGTCTTGAATCACATTCCCAAGTAGTCCTGCGCTGAAAAACTTCTAGTCGTCGGCTGGCTCCAAGTCTCACCGAAGTCTGACTTCACGCGTGTCTGTGCTGCCGTCGACCGCGCTAACGTCAAGGCTTTCTACGCCTCTGCTGATCCCCGCCATCCCGTCCTCGCGAGCGACGTCACTGAACACCGCGCCTTCACGCTGAAATCGCACGAAGACCATGCCGCACGGCGTGACGAGGAGGCGAGCGCACCGATTTACAATTACGCGCGTTTCCTGCCATGGGTTGCGAATGTCGAGCTCGTCGTATCTGTCCTGCGCGCTGCGGCGGAGCGAGCGACAGCGCATGAGCCAGTGGACCCGTACGTACCGTGGCGAGCGGCCGCGAAGGGAAAGCCGCCGGTCATCGTGGACGAGAATCGCCGCGGATCGTTGGACCAGGTCCGGCGGTACGTCGGTGCGGCGCGGGGCTCGAGGGTCGGCAGGGTTGACCCCAACTTCCTGATGCGATTCCTCATCGCGACGGCGCTCGCGCTCTTCCTTCAATGGGGGACCGTCGGGGGAGCCGTCGTCGCGGTGGTATGTCTGTGCGCGCCTCTTTACCGCACATTCACTGATGGCCTACCGACAGTGGTTCACGCCTACAATCGGCCTTGGCTGTCGTAGCGGGTCCTACATTCTCTATGCCGCCGTTGGCACCGCTGTCTGGGGCACTATGGTCATCTCTTCCTTTCTCTCCTTCTATGCCACCGTCGCTGGTCAGAGCGCTCTTCCGTCCAAGCAGTCGCCCCGTCCCCTGCCTGCCGCACTCATCGCGGGTCGCCTATCGACGTTCCTGAGGCGCGCCGGGAAGCTCCTTGCAACGCTCAATGCGATCTGGATTGTCCTCTCGTGCATATTTCAGTTCAGCAGTTTCTACGACCGGTGCTATTGCAACTCGAGTGTATTGGGGCTCGGGAAGAACGCCTACGATGTCCTCACGTTCCTTGATAGTGACGTGACAGCAATGAAGGCAGCCTGGATTGGATGTGTGTCTTCCCTCCAATTTCATGCTATTGTATGCATACTAAACGTACCACACAGCCATCGTACTGGCCCTTGGAACCGCAGCCTTGTTTGAGGGTAAGAGAAATGCCTCACATAATGTGTTTCGGTTTACGCTCAACCCGCCGCCCGCTTGTACAGGTTTCATCTACCTCCACGTTGATCCTCCGCCACCAGCTCCCTGATCGCCCATACTTCCGCATCACTTTCATTAGCTTATTGTTACCCTGGACACGTCCTACATAATCCAACGTATACCAGCATCACCATCTTGTATTTCATTTCATACTCTTGGCTCATACATAGCAATGGTCTAGCATATTGTACTGTACTATATTGTGTTTGTATTGGATCGATATGGATGTACTAGTCTGAAGAGGGTGAGATCAGGCTCGTGGCCTTGCATAATGAGAAGACGTACCCTCTCCCAATGAGATCGATTTTGCAACGGTGCGTAAAGCGCGTACGACGGCAGGTTGTTGCTCTAGGGCGGCATCGAGGCCCGTCCACCTTCCCGACGCGACGTCCAGCTGAATCCCAGAGTCAGTGGGATCTTCAACAGATGGATCGGACCCGAATATCTCCCTAAGAGTGCGACGGAGCAAACGGTCCATCTTTGAGCCCTTGTCTGGCGGCCTAGAGGCGACACATTGCGCAAGATCGTCGAAGAGGGATGGAAGCAGAAATGTGTATTCGCCAAGTGGGTTCGGATTATGGTTTGTGGAAAGTAGGATGGAGTACGTCACTTGAATGAAGTTTTTCGTGTGATTGAATTTGGGGTTGTGGACGGGGTCGTGCAACCAAAAGCGTTGTGTTTGTGGACATTGCTTAAGGATCTGCAGGAGGAGACGTGCTTGGACGCACGCGGCGATGGAAGAGATCCGAGGATCCGCAGCACCCGACAAATCCACGCTCCATACGTCGATGAGGTCTTCCCATTGTAAGGCAGGTGGGCGGCGTGGGGGAAAGATGTTGTACGCAGTATAGTCCACGTCCAAGTCGGTGCTTGATTGGAAGAAGTATGGACAGAGATCCAGGCAGACGCGTCCGAGAATGAAAACGCGCTGCGCATGTATATTCGCGGAAGGGGAGCCAGGGGCACAGTATGCGCTGCACGACAACAAGAGCTGTTTCATGCGTTCCCCTAGACCGTCGTTGGTAAACAACGGATACAGAATGTCGTGTTTGCTTTGCACAGAATCTGACCGTAGGAAGTGCGTAAGTGCAACTAGGAATTCCTCTAGTTCGTTATTTTCGTCGACCTTCTTGAGCGTCTGTCGCAAGGCCAGGTATGCCATCCTGTCCTGTGTCTGCATCGCGCACTGGAGAGGGTCCTCAAGCGGAGGGACTTCTGATCTGGGGACAGTGAACGGCGCTCGAGCACGCAGAGTCTCGCTAAACATTTCTGAGTATTGTCTTGCGGTGGCAAGGGCAGCTCTTGGCCTGCAGCGCCAGAGCATGGCACGGAGGATGAGAAAGAGGGCGTCGAAAGCGACGTAAAGCCAAACGATCGCGGTTAAGAATGAGCTCCGTACTGCTCTGAGTGCCCTCGCAGTACCGATGACGCTCAAGGCCGGCGTTAGAGGCGTCCGGTAAGGTGCGTCAGGAGCACATAAAGGAAACGCGCTGAGGACGAGGTATATGGCGAGCCCCCCGATGGCTCCGCCTGCGACGATCCACGCGATTGACTGACACTGGTCGAATAAGAATATGATGAGGCCAGCTATAAAAAGGAACACTGAAGCGTGAAGAAGAGCGACAATGGCTTCTACGGACTCTGACAGTCCGAAGCGCTTGATTCCCTGTGCTAGGTAAACGTGCAAAAGGCCACGCTTGCGCGGTTGGCCGCGTCGCTGGACAGTGCGGGTGTAGCGGCGAGTCCACTGCTGCATGAGAGTGGCAGTGAGGGCGCTGCATAAGCTAAGGAGGAGGCTTAAGAACCACAGTGCATTGAAGCAAACGACTTTTCTGGAGGGGGAGAAAGTTGTACTAGGATCCACGAATAGAGGTACCCCACTAGTGTCATTGACCGATGCGGAGAGCTGTTGAGAGATTCGAAAGAGTAGAGCAACCGTCACGTCGTTGGGATTCGAGGAGAGAAGTGGATACGTCTGCACTATGAATCCTGCAACTGTCGCTGCGAATAGACCAGTCTACGAAGCAATTAGTTAAGCTCAACCGTGCATCGGAAGGATGAAGTAGGACACGAACGAAGATCAGAATGCCGTCGGTGTCGCCTTTGATGTTTTCGGTCAGAGCCTTATCGTCCTTTTCGGCTTCGCCCAGGTAAAGCATCCAGACTTGATCCTCCGGATTGATAAAGGTACTCCCTGTAGACCACCATACGTTTGAATGAATGATTAGGATTGCCCGAGCAGTAGGAGGACCTGCCTTGAGCACCTACGACTTGACCATTTTCCTTGTATTTCGGTACGTGACTCCTATTGTGTGCTCGTATTCCTTGTAGCAAAAGGAAAGTTAGCGTCCCCTATAGGGACGCATGCTCACACGCGCACCCGATTCGCCTCCGTGCTCCCCAGTGTGCGCCGGCGTGGGAGCGTCTGCGGACATAGAGCTGAGCAGGAGACCGACTACGGGTTCGTCTCTACTTCTGCCTTGTTCGCCTCGTTATCCTGCGTGACTTCCAGGCGGTGCAGATCGGCAAAGCTGGTAAAAGCCCTTATTGGAGGATGTCAGCGTCGCTACCATATCTTGAGTTGAAGAGAAATATCACACACTGGCAAGTCAACGAGCCTACTTGAAAGTCAGTCCAACCGTTGGAGCACTATCCCGTGTGCAGCGAGGAAACAAAGGACAAGAGATAGCCCCATCATAATGAATGCATAGTGGCATATATACGACAGAAGAGGATGATGTAAGTGCACAGCTCGAGATCTAGAAGGCAAACACCAAGGAAATTGTTGAAGCAGACTACTACTTATGGCAGCATTAGACACCGTTTCACTTGGACTGCTGTGTGCGACAGTAGTGTGCGCATCGTTCGAGCAGGTCAATTTCCTCAGTACAGTATCGTAGTTAGCTGCACGGTGCAGAACGAATGTCCTCGGCGTCGAAGCTTCCTTCCCCTTGCTGAAAGACAGGAAACAGGCAAGCTATACGCATATATTGCCACACCTTTTTAAGCGGGAACCGGCCGTAGAAGCCATCCTTCAACCCACGTATCGGGTATCATTGGGAGTGGTTAGATGAGCGGGGACTTGGTAGAGAAAGACGTGATAAATGAAGGTAAATGCTGTGATGGAGTGCGGCTATACATGTGTCTGCATCTGGCGGCACTGCCTTCGCCGTTGATGTCGTTTTCCTCTTCCTCGTTCACATTCTGTGACGACGTCGTCTCCGCTTGAGGTGAGAGGGCTAGTGAGCTGCTTGATCGCGAGGGACAGTACTAGTGTGGCCCGAGGCCACGCGAGCCCAGCAGGGATTGGCGCAGTTTCGTGGGATTCGTTTAGCGCGAGAAAATTGTTAGGGTGGGAAATAGCCGAAAGCGCCCCTTTCACTTGAGGCCCATGCCCATGTCGCCCAAGGTGAACTACTACCTGTCGAATCAGAAGAGAGATGCGAAGGGTCGAGAGGTAGAGGGGAAGGGATAGTAGTAGGGGCGGGATCTGTACAGCTTACAATACACGTGGCAGTGCGACTCAGACTCCCGCCCGCATTCCGGGCCGACTGCTCCGGCTCTGCCATCTAGCCTGCTCTCTAGTACGGACGGGAATCCTCACTTGAACCTCTTCTTTGACACCCGACTAGACCCCGCCCCCAACCCTTGCCCTAGGATCATTGACTAGTCCGTGCACGTCATGATTCTCTCCCTTCTGACAGTGTTCTATCTTGGTGGCATTCGTTGATACTAGTAGGTTCTCGAGCGCGTCGGTGTCACTCGTGTTCATCGGGCGTCCTTAACCGTTCCTCGAAGATTCCTGCTGGGCGTTTGTGCGCAAACGTTCTTCTTCGCGAGGCGCTTCAAAGCCTTTGATGGATCTCATAGTTTTTTAGCGCGTACAGGCCGTAAAATGCGCTGGAAGGCCCTCGTACTATCAATATCGAGGGTGCCGAGTCTGTCCAATTCCGTCGAGGAGCCGTACAATCAATGGTTGTTGGCGTCACGGCTCACGAGCAGCACAGACAAGCAGGCGCAGTTACCTCACTATCTTCCACGTCATTGTCTTCATGCTCTTCGTCGTGTTTCAGCATCCCTTGGCTCAGGCTCGGATTAGAATTATTCCTCTTCTCGCAAGATTCCGGATCAGGCATGCCCATCAAACAGTCCTTGAGACACTGTCCCCCTATCCATTGGCTATTGCCACTGCATGCCCAGCTGGCGACAAGCGTACTCTCATCGACGCCTTGCATCACATTCTTAGCCTCTTCATACCGCTTCTCTTTACTCCTCGGGCACAGTATGACATGCTTTTACAAGAACAAGCACCTCTGCCCCGCTGTCTACCGCCGGCACTGTAGGGTTTCGCTTACGTGTGGAAATCGGACAGTAAGCTAGCGCGCGTGGCTGTCAGTGGTGCTAGTTTCGAGATGTGATGCCTTGGTTGTTCCGCAGCGCTGCAGTACTCACTGCATCGAAACTGTCCCTCTATCTATCTGTTACCGTCATGCTTACGCATACTTCAGAGACCCTCCCCCTCGGACAGTAAATTCTATACAAACAAACAAACAAACTTCAGAGACCCGGGGAAGATGTTCAAAGAGCGACATCTGGCACCATGAAGAATGATCTTGCAGACCGTGACGCGCTTCGGGAGAGTACGGTGAGCTCGTTGGCGTTGCCTGGTGCTATCAGGTCTCCGTGCGGCTCCGGAAGCAGTGCTGTCCCTACAAGAAGCTGACACTTGTGTCTTTCTCGGCGTTATCGGAGACGAATACAAAAACTTTGTTTACTTTGGTCGCCTCGTCAAGAGCTGTCCGGCGCCTTCATCACTTTTTTCTTTTTTTGTTGTTATATGGTTTATTGTCCAGGGAGTGGCATACTCCATAACAGACAGCTCCCGCGCGCGTGTACAGTAACTAAGCTATGAGTGGGAGATAGCCTGTGGGCTCTGACCGTGGGGAACTCATCCTGTGAAGGTGCTCGGCCGCAAAGCAGACTTGCACGGAGGAGGTTGTCGGAGACGGCGAACCGTTGCAAGTCGAGAATGTTCTCGCCTGCTGTGTTGACGCATGTTGCTGTTGTGGCCCGTAACTCGTCTCTTTTCGGTCGGGTTGGCGTGTCCTGGGTGGTGTGTGGGTTACTCCTCCTACAGTCTCAACCCAAGCGAAATCAGAGCCATGGTCCTCGGCGACCGAGGCAAAAACCCGGTGGGAAAAAAGTGCCAGCTGCCTCGCACTCTCTGTCCGCTTCTGCCCGTCCTCCGCTAACCTTTCCTTTGGATCTGGGTCGGCGTCTCCGCTGATCAGTGCCCCTAACCGAACGAGCGTGTTTGCAGGGCGCGTGTTCCTGTCAGTTCTGGATTGCCGGTTCTCCCATGATCTTCGGTCCATGAGGTAGACGCCTTCGTCACTTAGCATCAGGAAACCCCCAAATGTCGGACTCCTGATGGAGGTCGTCAGATGTTGTCAAAGAACAACGGAAACGAGCAGAGCATGCCTGGAGCGCAGGTCTGACCGCACTCCGGTTCATCCCATCAGACTTCCTGCAGAATATGGTCAGAATCGGGGTGTGTACTGTAATGTGTCGAGGCCGTATGAGGCCGGAAACATACCGTCGCGCTCATGAACTCCGGACAGAATCTAGCCGGGTGCATTACATCTTCTGCCTGAAATTCGGTCCTCATACCGTGTCCCATTCGTTTGACACACAAAAGCAAAATTCTATTGCACGGCTACTACTCCCATTACGACAACATGGCCGATGCATTCTGTATTTTAAGTATCGTCCTACATAAAGGCCTTGAGGCTTTACCCACAGACAGATGAAGTACAAGTAGACGGCGTGTCAAACATTGGCTTGATGGCGGTTGGCTGCTAGCGCTAGGGTATTTTGACTCCTGCATTTGATCCAGTTATCAATTCTGTGAACTACCAGCGGTCATAGGCTGAGCTGTGGACAGTGGAAACTGCGCAGACGCGCATCTACAGGTGCTTGCTTGAAAGCGAGGGTGAGAATCGGGCGAAGCGGTTCGGGGTGTTACCATATACCCCCTGCAAATGTCGGACGAGTGCCAACGACATCAGAATGCCACAGGTCCAGGTGAAACTGACTTAGCGGATCGAGACACAAGTGTGCCAGAGAGTGATGGCGTACTGGTGAATATCGAGTCCATAATGGACTGCTGCTGCCATCGGTGTCGCGACGTGAGTGTGCTCCTCTGTGTATTGACACCCCACCGTATACATTGCTTCCAGTGGAACAGTCGCTCTAGGATGCGCAAGGCGCGGCGCGGGCCCACCACTGACATACACCTCCCGGTCTTTCGACGGTGCTGAGCCTTCATACTCACATGCCAAAGGACCTCTCGCATGTGCGGAGAGGGAAAGCGGGGACAATATTGAGTGCCCAGCGTGATGTTAGGTGCGTCTGGGCACACAATGGGCGAGTGGGTAGCGAAGCTGAAACAGCACATGCGCAGATTGTGGTGGTCATTTCAGAGGGGCGCGGCACTCAGTGATGCGCGGTCAAAATCCATAACACAATGGTCAGTGACTTTGACCGTAGTCACGGTCATGACGAACTGCGATAGGGTACATGACCATGACCTGGTGGAGCGCGAGAAAGCGATGGTACAATTAATGCGGCCTGGGTCTGGCCCTTACAGTAGTACCTGTCTGCAATTCGATCCGGACGATGCCGGCCCAACCTCAGCACACGTGACAGCTCCGGGTCAACAGCGTCGCGGTACCACCGATTCGGAGCTCGATTGAAGCCGGCCGCCAGTTACGGTGACTATAGTTATGACCGTAAGGCTTACCGTCATCAAGTTCGTAACTCAGTGTTGTCATTGCACTGTTCGTAACTAGCCTGAGTTTGTTGACCGCCGCATCACTGTCTGACACTCGTCTGACGAACTTCGACAAGGTCTTGCACAGTCCATCTTGCATCTGGTAAACTCTAGTATGCGATGCAGAACACGTCCAGAATCTGTTCACTCTGATAGCAATCCGGTATTTGGGGTTCTCCTGATGCTAAGGTGCGCGGTGCTGTCCCGGAAGCGTAGCATGTTGACAGCCTTTCACTCAAGCGCATCATTGTACAGCCATTGCTCGGCAAGAGCGAAGGCGCTGTTAAGTCGGCGCCGAGTAAACCACTGGTCGCCCCAAGCATTTATACAATACCGTCCAGTGATTGGGGTAGTATCATCCCGGTTTGTGCTCGCGCCTACTGTTTCCAGTCATCGCACAAAAGGGACTGCCTGGACGAGCGCTCTCGAGTCTAGGAGGGCTGATACGTATGCCACTATGGTAACCCGCGGACAAGGGGTATAAACGACACCCGTTCGGCTGCATAGCCCTATATGACTCTCCGCAACTCGGTCGAACATGCGAGTTATCCACCTTGGCACTTTCTGTGTATTCCTGGTGCTTTGGCCGGCAGCATTCGCCAAAACCAACTTCACGCAATGTCTTCAGATGCTCAACGACGGCACGTTTGGCGACCATCCTGATGGGGCGCGGAACAATAAAGGAATGCAGGTTCCCGCGGTCGACGCAACGGCAGTATCTTACGACTTCTGCAAGACGAGCTGTGGTGCGGGACCAGAGCCTTTCTCGTGGACGACCTTCAGCACCCAGTTCAGTTCGTGGCTGCTTCCATGGCTTGCGCTGCTATCCCAGCTTCCATTTGGCTCGACATTTCCGACGGACGATGTCGTGTCCGTGTTCTTGACTGTTGGCTCGCCTGCTCTCGCAGCGTACTCGCTCATCTTAACCATCCTGAACGGGAAATGGGTTTCGCGCAGACTTTCCGGCATACGGTACCCCAATGTTCATTACATCTGGCGCGTGCTCAACAGCTTGCAGCAGTCGTCTCTAAACATTGACGATAGCGAAGGGATGCTCGCCAGCCTGGTCATCCTTCCAGAAAACGACGAATGGTGGGAAGAAATGGCACACGGCCTGGATTATACACAGACATGGTCGCCATCGACGATCTCCCAGATCGCATGGGTCTTTATCGCGTATCGTAGGCAACTTCTTTTCAACACACCACGTCTTCGTCTGAAAGATGTAGTTAGTTTTCACGGTGATCGTTTCATTTTTGGACACACCTGACAGCGTGACCGCCAATTCAAATGGTCAGGGTGTAGGGTCTGGATTTTTATGGCTTTTGCCTATAGGTGCGCTCGTCGTATTGTTCATCCTCTGCGTTACCTAATTCGCGAAACACTCAAGTTATTGGTTGGCTCCAGCTTTCTCCCAAATGCGACAGCGCCCGAGTCGGCGAGGCCTTCTTTCGAGCGGACGGAAAAGCCTTCCGAGCGACAGACGACCCCACGCGCCCAGCTCTTGCAAGCGAGTCCACCGGCCATCGTGCGCTAAGCCTTTCGTCATATAAGGACAGCGAGGCACGACACGACGAAGAGGCCAGCGCACCAATCTACAACTACGCGCGTGTCTTGCCATGGATTGCCAACGTTGAACGCGTCTTCTCCGTGCTGCATACTGCAGCTGAAAGAGCTGCATGCAACGAACCCGTCAGTCCAGACGCCCGATGGAAGCCGGCAGACAGACATAAATGCGTCGCAGATGATAATAGGCGTGGCACGCTCGAGCAAGTCCTCCTCTACGCCTGCAGGCCACGAGCGCCGCAGACAGGTAGGATCGATCCTGATTTTGTATCGCGATTCATGATCGCGACCGCGATGGCATTTTTTCTGCAATGGGCTACTGTGGGGGGTGCAATCATCGCCGTGGTGAGTATGAGAAGCTCCGAATACTGCGTCGATGTGCTCATGACGTGTTGGGATAGTGGTTTACTCCTGCCATCGGCCTCGGCTGCCGCAGTGGGTCTTATCTGCTCTACGCAGCCGTCGGGACAATCGTTTGGGCTATCATGGTCACTTCGTCGTTTTTCGCCTACTACTCCACCATGGAGTCTAGCGATACTTTATGTGCCGTCTCCCCCGCGTATTCCAGCCGCCGCTTCAGCTCGGAGTTCTTCATCTACCCCTCAGCCCCCTTTTCGGGCTCCAGGCACAGAAGACTGAATAGCAACACACTCCCAACCCCTGTCTTCGTTCATTACGCCGATAGCTCCGCGTCGTCGTCATCTCAAGCTCTGGAGATGGACAGCTTGCCCGCCGCCGGCCTTCGTTCTCCTCGGATTCCGGAACCCGAGCGAGGATCGCAGCGACACTCGCGAATGGCTTCTCGTCGTGCCGCAGGCATTATCGCAGTGCTATTGCGCAGGTTTGGAAAATTTCTAGCGACACTCAACTCCATCTGGATTGTGTTGTGCTGCATTCTCCAATTCAGTAGCTCGTTCGACACGTGTTGGTGCAACGCCAGTGTCCTCGGACTCGGCAAGGATGCGTTCTATGTTATTAGCTTTTTACCTTCTGACATTCGCGCTATGACGCGCGCTTGGATTCTAGGTCAGCGGTTATGTTTTCTACTGCCCTCCGTCGTATTATTAACGCTATGCGTGTACACTGATCTAGGTATTGTCTTAGCCCTTGGCTCTGCCGTGGTATTCGGAAGTGAGCTCAATTTTCCCCGTTATCTCAGTGGACGATATCTTATTGTCGCTGATCTAGTTTTCGTCTATCTTCACATAAATCCCCCATCCCCTGCTCCACCAAAGCGTGTCTGATTTCCTTCTGTTTATTTACCGTCCGCAACCGTTATCACGGTAACGCATGTTTGGATCGACTGTGGGTCACTGCGCATTGTATGGCTTATTTAATAGCAAACAATAGCTACGACTTTGGTAGTTGCTTTGATATACCCTTTATACTTTCTCGAGCGGGCTACTTTCTGTGTTACTTATGGGAATATTTATTTGGTTCCTTGCCGTAGCGTCTTCTGAAGCCATTGCCGGGGCAGGGTAGCTTTTTTTCTCCCTTCTTATTTTTATTCCTTACTTGCACTGTGTCTCCTGCGGGCTTGAAAGTCTTGTACAGGGAGAGTGAGCCTGTCATCGAGGAAGAATATGCGCCAGGGCGGGTGTGGGAGACTTCACGTGACCGCGTCGTTGAGCTATTCATCAATGAGGCTGGCGCGTCTTTGGCTCAAGCCGTCGCCCCTACGTACTCTACCGCCACATGACTCTGTCGTCCACCGCTTCTCCTAGGACGTTAGCAGCGTCTTCGCCACCTCTTTCAGAAACTCCTGCTACGTCGCCGCCTTTAGATGACGAAGAGTATGCTCCGGAGAACCCGAAATCTAAATCCACGGTACGCGTCCCAGCATCTACTAGGCTGCCGTGGGCTTTATGACAGGCAACACAAGTCCTTGCTGACATTTCTGTATAGATACCCTTAGATGAGGTCGTGAGTCGCGTCTCAATTTTACATGAGCTATACTGAGCCGCCCCTAGGATGATGAAGAGCGGTTCAGACGACTCAGCTATCTTCTTGAGAAGTCAGAGCTTTATGCGAAGCTCCTGGTAGATCAGATTGAGAAGAGCAGACAGGCACGAATTGCGTCAAACGGTGCCGCTTCAATCAAGCAAACGAAGTCGGGTCGCAAACGTGGCAAAGGAGGTGCCCGGGCCGGAGCCAAACGCGCACGAGCCGATAGCATTGACGAGGAACCACAAGCGAAGCGCGTCAAGTCGGATGCTACAGCATTTGAGCAGCCCGCCCTGTTGACAGGCGCGACATTGAAAGATTATCAGCTCGAGGGTGTGCAGTGGATGGTCGGACTCTGGGAGAATGGTGTCTCAGGCATTCTAGGTGTGTCTCCGTCTCTTGTCTTATAAGCCATGCGTTTAGAATAGTAATCACTTTCAGCCGATGAGATGGGCCTAGGCAAAGTAAGTAAT
This sequence comes from Vararia minispora EC-137, assembly GCA_022160365.1. Lineage (NCBI taxonomy): Eukaryota > Fungi > Basidiomycota > Agaricomycetes > Russulales > Lachnocladiaceae > Vararia > Vararia minispora. Next base: position 94,106 of record MU273525.1, read on the forward strand.
CAGCCTGTGCTGCTGTCTGTTTGCCTTAAATTTCCTTCTCAGACCATTCAGACTATTGCGTTCATCGCGTATCTTCGCGCTCGAATTGAGGCGCCGTTCCTCGTTGTATGTCCCCTGAGTGTACTGCACAATTGGGCCAGCGAATTCGAAAAGTTCGCACCAGATGTAAGCAATTTCTTCCGACCCTGCGCTTTCACCTTTTTGACGTCCCCACAAGGTCCCTGTTTGCATATACCATGGTCCTCCGGAAATACGAGCCAAATTGCGAGAAAAAACTATCCCTATCCCTACAAGTGGAGATTATCTGAAGAAACCGATGAGTAACGGACAAGGTAAAGAAAGAGGCAAGACGAAGGACGAACCTACTTTATCGAACGCCCCGGACTTCTCCACGCAACTGTCGACGTTCCCGGTCGTGCTCACGACATTCGAGATAGTCATCCGAGATCGTATGCACCTTAGCAAGTACGAGTGGGGCTTCGTCGTCGTCGACGAGGGTCACCGTCTCAAGAACATGGATTCGACCCTTATGCGCGAGATAAAAAAGTACCACAGCGCCACGCGCCTTGTCCTTACTGGGACTCCATTGCAGGTCAGCCCGGCGTTCAATGTCTTGTAGAATGACAGCTGATTACATACCAGAACAACCTCGCGGAGCTATGGTCACTCTTGAACTTTATCCTTCCTGACATCTTCAACGATATCAGCGCGTTTCAGGACTGGTGCCACCTCACTGTTCCACCCATTTATTCACTGTTTTATGTAACTCACCTAGGTTTAATCTCCCTACATTATCGCAATCTATTTCAAACGAGAAGAGCACGCACATCCTGAATACTCTGCATTCAATTCTCAAACCTTTCCTTCTCCGACGGCTGAAATCGGACGTCGAACGCTCATTACCGCCGAAGAAGGAGTACGTCTTGTATGCACCACTCACTCAGCAGCAACGCGAGATGTACGACGCGATCGTCGGCGGTGGTATCCGCAGTCTTCTTGCCGGTGGAAAGCAAGAACCGGAAGAGCTTCAGGCCGACACAACGGACGACAAGACATCACGGAAGCTCAGGCGCAGGCGCGTTGACGTCGAGTATAATTTGGACGACAGCGACGAGGTCTACTTCAAGAAACTCGCCCGCGGTGAGATCAAGAACTACCGAGACCGTCGGGATGACAGCCACGGCAAGACACTCGAGCAGCTGGGTAAAGAACACGCGCAGAAGACACGCAGTTCGTATCTAAGGCTCCGCGACGAAAACTTTCACCTGACACCGTGGATCTAGTGAAGAAGATCAACAATCTTCATCTTCAGAACGCGGTCATGCAACTCCGTAAGGTCTGCTCGCATCCGTACCTGTTCGATTGGCCTATCGACGAACAAACAAATCAACCTATCATTGATGAGGAGCTCGTGAATGCCAGTGGTAAGATGATGGTCCTCGAACGCCTCCTCGATGAGCTATTTGCGCGCGGCCACAAGGTCCTCGTGTTCAGCCAGTTCGTGACGATGCTGGACGTTATCGAGGTGCGTACCGTCACCTCCGTATAAAGAGTTCTCTGTGACGGTGTGCAAAGGACTGGGCAACGGAATTCAAGGGATGGTCGCTATGTCGCATCGACGGATCGACGCCCGCGCTGGACCGACGTAAGGAGATGGATCGTTTCCAAAATGGCGGCAGCGTACCAGACGCTCCGCGCCTCTTCCTGCTCAGCACCCGCTCTGGAGGTCTAGGCATAAATCTCACTGCCGCCGATACAGTCGTATTCTACGATCAGGACTGGGTAAGCCCCATTGTCGTTGACCATCACGTTGTCACCGATATTTTGTGCCCAGAACCCGCAAATGGATCTCCAGGCGCAAGATCGTGCACATCGCATCGGGCAGACAAGGCCGGTGCTCGTCTTCCGCTTGCTCACGAAGCACACCATCGAGAGCAAGATCATGCAGCGTGCCGGGCAGAAACGACAGCTCGAGGCGCTCGTTATTGCTAAAGGTCGTTTGCTCCGACTCATCGTTCCGTCGTGTTGCTGACCTCTATGAGACAGGCAAATTTAAGATGCCACTCGCTGCGAACACGAAACGCGAGTCAATGGCAGAGATGGCGCGGGGGCTTCTCGAGCTGGAATCCGAGAGGATTGAGGTTGTCCCGGGAACTAAAGCTGGGCGTAAAGACGTGCTCAGCGATGAGGCGCTGGATGCGCTGCTTGACCGGAGCCCGGAAGTATTCGAGCGGCGTGGTGCGGGGTGGAAGGAGGCTGACCTGCGGCGAGAAAGTACTGGTGAAAGGAAAGCGCGGAAGGTACGCGAAGGCACCGAAGAGGTCGGCGCTTTTGAAGTCTACGACGCACCAGTGGATGAAGGGAATGACACTCTGGGAAGGATGTTTGGTGAGGAGGATGAGGAAGTACCGCTTTCGGAGTAGATCTAGTTTTCCGCACTCATGTTTTGCATGTTCCTCGTTATCGCAACGTGTCCTGCTCTCTCTTATGTTGATACCATCAAAACGTGTATGAGGGAATCCTTCAGCAGCTAAGTGATAAAGATGGTGCTGCAGCTGAAGCTAGTCAGAACGGGCAGGACTCCAAAGGACCCTTCGAGTCCGACGTCCTCAGCCTCCTCATGTCCTGTAGGCCGTAAATTCGTTCCGCCCCCCGCCCACCACCGTCTGCGCTTCGTGGTATATTTGAGTTGTAGAAGCTCCTGTGAAAGTCACTACGTGCGCTGAAAGAACCCAGAAGGTAACCGACAAGAACCAAAGCAAGATACTCGGAATGACGTATGCACGATCCCATCCTGAAGGAACTATCTTAGGTTCCTCTCCCACAAAGACTGCATATGTCCGGGGTGCGGTGTTCTGCAGACACGCTCCAACATCCTCAATGCGTGCTCACGCTATGCTAGTCTACGCCGACAGACGCCGACCCAACCTCCTCGAGTCCCTTAAGAACTCCGGCAGCCCGGGTAGAGGACTACCCCGATTCTGCAAAGACAGCCTTTCCGGATTCACGTTCGAGGATGCCCCTCCCACCAGTGCCCTACGCCAAGCCCTACGCGATGGCATCTTCCTCTTCCCGGGCTGATGTACCTATATCTCCCCGCGCCCGGGCCCGTCTGTAGAGTACGGTACTTTATCACAAGTGCACCTTCCCTTCGACCGGAATCCGTCGCTACGATATACCCCAGTCCTCCGTGCCCGTCCTCCGGTTTGTTGAAGCCCTGGCATTACGCTGTCACTTGTATAGTACTATAGTGTGCGACGAGGTGGGGTAGTGTGGCTCACCGGCGAGACTCCGCCCCAGTGATGTTATATACTTGATTGAAGAACATGTCTAGGCCCGCCAGTGAAGAAATGATATCGTTGACCGGGGAGCCGGCGTGAGATCAGACGGAATCTAAATCCAAGTCCAGTGTCAAAGTCCACATCTGAGGGTAAAGACGCAGGACGTCAAGGAACTGAACAGGGAGGGTGAACGGTGGCCTAGGATGACGGTGGAGGCCAAGGGAGTATAGTTTTCGTGAGAGAAGGGGGCGATCCTCCGAGTCTGCTATTGCTTCTGACGGAACAAGATAGGCGCTACCTGGGACTCCAAGATTAAAAATACAGACAATTGTCAATGCTCTTCCCACTAGCCGACTTGAACGACTGACCTCGTCATTACTAGTGACGCGCTCTACCAGCTGAGCTAAGCGGGAGTTGCTGTAGTAGACAAGATGCTTAACATAAACGGCCTGTTTCAGCTAGTTCCGTCACTCGTCGCTTGCTTGCTACGCCTTCCTCCACCTTCTAACAATCATGAACATATCCGCTAAAAAAATGTACATTAGACTACACGAATCCGAGAAAAAAATGAACGATGATAAACATAACCGAGGAAATGAGCTAAGAAATGATCACGACAGCGCGGCGCACAAGCACTATGCAAGAAATGTAAGGTAGATAGATAGTCCGACAGGCCGTCTGAGCCCCTGCACCCCTCCCCCTCGCCTCACGGGCGCCGGGTCCTACCACCGCTTCTTCACCTTCCCTAGCGCCGTGCGCGCCCGCGCATACGCCTCATCCTCATCGCTACTATCCCTCCATCGCTCCTCGTCGCTCGCGTCGCCCCCGCGCACACGACTCCCAACAACGGCGCTGCGCCCACGCTCCCAGTACTGCTGTCCCGCGTCCTCGTCGTCCTCGTCGTCGAATGCCGGTGGTGTCGGTGAGAACGTCGGCTGCAGCGACACGCGCACCGACTTACGCCGCGCGGGCGTCCCACCGGCCGTCGAGGACGAGCCGTGAGATAGGTCCGAGCCCGGCGCCGGCGCGTCGTCCGCACCCGGGATCGCGAGCCGCGTCAGCGTTGCGGCGGACCCGCTCGGTGCGGCAGAGGCGTATATTGTCGAGTCGTCAAGGGCGGGCGTCGCTGGTGTCACTATCGTCTTCGGTGGCGGCGGCGGGCCTTCGACCGATGCGGTGCCGTCCTCGGCGTCCTCGAAGACCTCGTGCCCTGTCTCGTACGACGAGATGCTCGTCGCATCATCTTCGCCTTTTGCCTGCGGCTCTGGGGTGGGAGGGAGCATGACGCGGCTGGGCGCGGAGGGTACGAAGAGCGCTGGTGTTGGCGCGGGAGGGCGTGTGGGGACGGGCGGCACAGACGAGGACGAGGTCGTCGCATTTGAGCTGGCGCCCGACGGCGGCATCGGTGATGGCGTGCGGTTTCTGAGTGCACTCTTGAGCGGGATCGCGGCCGCGATGGCATGGTGCGCCGGTGTCTGTACCTGCGCGAGGTGAGCGGGCAGCGCGGAACCGTTTTGTGCTGGAGATGCGGCGGCTTTTACGGGAGGCGAGGCAGTCCTCACGGGTGGTGAGGTGGTCCTCGCGGGCGGTGAGGTGGTCCTCACGGGCGGTGAGGCATTCTTCGCAGCCGGCGAGCCGCTCTTCGATGACGATGCACCACCCTTCACTCCCGACGACGACCTGACAACGGTCGTCGTCGTCACCGCCTTCTCCGGCGTCCTTGTGACCACGCCGACAGACTTTGACCGCGCGTGCCCCATCGAGTTCGCGCGGGCGGGAAGCACGACTGCTGGCGCGCTCGCGCTCGTGTAATCCGCCGCGCTGGGCAAGAACATCCCGCCCGTACCTGAGCCAGCGCTCGGGCTAGGACCCACGGAAGACGAGGACGCATATGCCGCAGCTGAAGGGAGAAACAGCGACGTGCCGGACTGCGCCGGCGGTGCGGTGGGCAAGAACAGCGCCGGTGTGGCATGCGTGTCGACCGAGTTCGCGCGCCCAGGCGTGGCCGTCTTCACGTCCACTGAGCCTGCCCCTACAGGCGCGTGATTATCCACCGACGTCGCGCGTGTCTTTCCAGCCTGTGTCTTCCCGCGCGCGCCCTCCTCGACGAGCACCATCAGGCTCTCGCCGCGCCCCGCGTCAGCATGGTGCGGCTGAGGAAGCGAACCCGGTATGGCACCCCCGGGTCGCGTCGCGCCTTTTGACGCGCGGCGTTGGGGCGGGGTGTTTGACAGAACCGTCGGCGCGTTCGACTTGACCGATGGCTGCCGCGACGGCCCGTTGGATTTGACCGATGGCCGCCGCGATGGCGCTGCACTCGCACTCTCCGCTGCTGCTGCCGCTGCTGCCTCTCCTGCGGTACCGCGCCGCTTGACACTCGCTCTCTTCGCGCGCTCACCAACACGGCTACCCGCCGCACCATCGCTCATCCACTCCTCCGCACCCGCACCCTCCTCCGCGCGTCGCTTCTTCAGCTTCGCTTTCCCCGGCGCCAACGCGGGTGGTGCAGACGCCGAGGGCGGTAACGGCACAGGCGGCGCGTACGAGTCCTCCGACGCACGCCTGCGAAACAGCGGCCCGCGCGCCTTCCGCCCATTCACGCCCGCGCCCGCGTTGCCATCGTCCTCGTCACTATCATCTGCACCTGCGCGACGCCGCTGCGCGCGCAAATTCGTCTCCGTTCTTGTCTTCCAGCGGCCAGAACCATACGGGCCAGTCTCCGCACGCGAGCCGGGACGGAAGAGCGACGTGATGCCACCAAGGAAGGACCCTTTGCGTTCGCGCTCGTCAGGGAGGCGCGATGTGAGTCGGTGTGGGGAGGGTGGTGTTGAGACGGATGCGGAGGAGCCGGATGCGAGGCGCATGTGTCGGAATGGGAAGCGTTTGCGTGGCGAGGCGTCGGCGGATGTTGATGCGGACACGGGCGCGGGCGATGCGTGGCGTGCGGCGAAGGGCGTGTTCTCGACGATCTGGACGTCGCGTGGCTCGGATTCATCGTCCGAGCTCGGGTCCCCTTGTTCTTGCTCCTGCTCAGCGCGCCGCACGTCCTGAAGGCTCTCTTCGGTGATACGGCGTTCCATCGGCGGATGCGCGAACTCGGAGATGGCATGCGCGGGCGGGATGTGGAGGTTAAGCGTGGGCGACGTCGGGCGCGAGCTGTAGTGGTTGGTGGATGTATGCGTGAGTGCAGGAGAACGGAGATGGTGCGCGAGGACAGAACGTACGACGGATGCTCGAGCGAGGCGAGGAAGATCTGCGATGCGGACTGCGAAGGCGCAAGCGAGGACAAGTCCGAGCCCCCCGACTGCCCATTCGGTAGCGACGGCACAGGAGCCGGCAAAGGTTTATCATGTATTGCTAGTGCACGCTTGGTAAGTACCTCCGCCACGCATAGATATACACCGTGCGTACCGTCTCCCTCACCGAGTTCCTCTAGCGCCCTCAGACCCTCCTTACCCATCTCGCCCCAGGTCCATCCACACTCGACGAGAGCCTTACAACGTGCCTCAAGCCCGTCGCGTACAGCGCGCACACGCAGGCGGGCGAGTGCAGTCTCCTTCTGCGCAAGCGCAGCCTCGCAAGCCTGCAGCTCGGCCTGCGCTGCGGACAGCTTAGTGTTGGCGGCCATGAGCGACGGACTGTTGAGCGACGTCGAGGACTGCGACGCGTCGGGTGTAGGCGAGATAGTGGCTATGAACGAGTCCCGAGTCGGCTTCTGTGACTTGGAGACTTTGATTAGCCGCGTGACGCTGTGTGCGCGCGTTAGCATCGTCGGAGGGGCGGGTAGCCAGGAAAGGAAGGAGAATAGACATATGCAGAAGTGGGACGATCGGACGATTGTTGGCGAGCATCTCCGAAATGGGACGGCCGGAGCCGAGCGCCACCGGGGCCACGGTGGGGATGGGCCGTGTAATGGGCCGGCGTAATCAAGCCGACTTCCAAAGACGGTGCACTACTCCTCTTTCAGACGCCCGGCTGGAGAGAGTGGTGGTTCGACATCCGACCGCAGTCAACGACGACGTCGTCCGCACACGTTTACGAAAGGGAAAAGAGAGAGCAGGCAGAGAAAGGACGGCGGAACTGCTTCACTAAGCAAATATCATGCTACAACTGCCCACTCGTACGCCGACCGGCTCACCAAGGACCAACAAGCATGAAGACGAAAAGGCTCACAGAATATCCCTATCCCGGATAACACGCGACACGTCCTCCTCTGCTTCACGAATATCACCCAATGCATCACGCCAGCGCTGTTCGGCAGCTGCATATCTGCGGAGCGCCTCGTCCGCGCCGGCAAGACTGCCAGCGACGCCCATAATGCCGCGAGCGACGGCGGGCGGCGCAGCGGAAGCATAGGCAGCAAGAGCAGAGAGGGCCTGTTGGGAGTGGACGTCAAGGAGAGCTAGGAGTTGCTTGTGGTACGCGCCCTCGTGCGTCGCGAGGGCGACGAGGAGGCGTGAGTCGGGCGCGCGGTGCACCATGGTGGCGCGCGGGTCGTGGCGTACGGTCGAAGCAAGAGTGGAAGGAGCGACGGACGAAGTTAGGAGGTGCGAAGAAGAGGAGAGGAGGTGGAGACGGCAGTGGCGGTCTTGTAGTCGTGGGTGATGACGAAGTCGATACGCGGAATCAAAGCAGAGCAGTTGAACGAGTCGTTTACGTTGGCGGCGCCAGCCAGCGGACTTGCTCGCCCACCGGAGTCGCCGCGCGCAGGCGGTCTGTGCGATCTGTCTCGGCTCGGCCTCTCGGCCCGGATCCTCCCCCCACATGGCATTCCCAAAAGGGCTTCCCCGACGTCGCCGACCCAATCGTCTGACGGGATGACATCACCGCGCGAGGGGCTTCTACCCGGTGCCATCTCTGACCGCAGCCGAAACGATAAATTGCCAATGCTCTGAAGGAGAGCCACGATAAATTGACGGATGACGCGCATGCGGACTTTATCATGGTCTTCGACGACTGGTGCACTTGGTTCGGAGACATGTTGTGCTCCGAATCGACAAATCAGAAGGAAGTTATAGTGGTGCGAACGCGTGCATGCATGGTAGTGTGGAGATCTACGGTACGCGAGACGACGCGAGAGTCTAGTAGTTGACGAGCGAGTCAAACCCACCCAACTTCACTGTACACGAGTAGGCTCGTAGTATGCTCAGACCCCTCGACGCTGACCGGTCAAAATGCGTAGTCCCCAATCGGGGCGGGCAAGTCTAGGCTAGAACCAGTCAAAACGTGGCTTTCGACCGGTCATTTTTTGGGGGCATGACAACGCTAGGGTGGAGAGCCGCACACGTTCGAACGCACACTCAACGAACCATCGAGAGACTCTTGTTCACCTTCCACACCGCCTGTCCCGAGAATCCGGCGAGGAATTGTGCCTTCATACTCGGACCTTGTATCGGCTCTGCTATAGCTACATTAGCTCTCAACGTGATCCACACGGACGGAGCGTTCACATCTTCTCGCGATCGGTGCTCTTTCCGATTCCGGGGGTCAGCGTGTCGAGGTTCGGGACCGACCTACGATAAGATAATCAAAGTGAGCAGTGGAGCCGGAGCGTGTAAAGGAGCGGCGCGTACTCGATGTGATCCTCGAATCGGATCGTGTCGATAACCTCCGACCTCCCCTGCTCGCACTCCCATGCGGCCCACTGATAGCCACAGAGCCGACCGACGGCGACGATCCAGCGCCAATACGCTGCGCGCGCACCCGTCGCAATCCCAAATAGGAGGAATATCGCGATACCGAGCACGGGAGACCGTAGGGCACACAGCAGTAGAAAAGGATAGATATGAGGGGGAGAATAACTGTCCAGGAGAAGAAGAGTAGGGTATCTATGTCCGAGCCCGCGAGCGCGTTACTGCGCCCAGGGTCCTCAAGAACCTCATCACCGACTCTGCTCAACTGTACGTCGAAACGTGCGCTTGGGTCAATGTGGTCTGAGGGTATGTATCTTAGCGATAGATTAGACACGAGATCTGCAATGGGCGACACACAGAACACACCGGTTACAGGCGCCGGGAGGCCAGCCCCAAGAGACCATTCAAAGGCGAAATTCCATATTTTCTAAGGGGAACGTCTTCTGAGTCGGCGCTCGAAAAACATGGAGGATGGCTCGTACGCGACGTCTCTGCGATTCTCCAGTTCGGCGGTCCGCAGGGACGCTACTTTATACAATCCACGGGTGATGATAAGCGTGCAAGCTGGCTTGACGATCCCGGTGAACATCTAAAGGTGAGAGGCTGTAGCATGCCAGTGCGTTAGATCTCATAAACACCGAGAATTTGTTGAAGAATTCGCCGATATCGCAGTAGATGTAGAGCTTGATATTCGCATTATCGAATCAGATAATCGCACTGACACCCAAGCACAGCAGCTCCCGGAAGAGCCAGTAGCAAAGGAAAGAGACGCCGATGTTCCAAGAATGCCTCACGACAGTTAGACACAGAACCGAGAGGAGCAGCGCGGCAGTAACAATACAGGTGACGGGGTACAACGGATAGGTTGGGTCGACAGCTGGCATTTTTGCCAATGGATACTCTCGGATAGGGCGCGAGCAGATTTATAGCACATCGATGGGAGGCGTTCAAGGAGTGAGTGTGTATAGCCTAGAACACCGGATCCTAAGGGTAATGAAACCCAGCTAGATACGGGTGGCAGATACGTACGAAAAAGTGCTGTTGGAAAGCTCGCCGAGGAATGTCGTGGGACGAAACACCCGGCAGTGGTGTCGCGTCGACTACGTCCCAATGAATGCCTGCGCGAGAGACCGGGCACTTGCATGCTTCGAAGATAGCGAGGCCGGGGGAGCCGCCCATGGCGATTGTGCTCAATGGGTAACCACTGTATACCGAGCCCATGCAAGTGAACGCGAGAGATCCTCATATTTACGAGATGACCGAGGGATTCGCCAGGATTTTTGCACGTCTCAGGAAAACGTGCTGTCGGCAGACTCAGGCGATTGGATCCGAGACGAATGAACGGCCATTGTCGCATGATACGCCTTAAATCTGGCACAGTGAGTTAAGGAGTAGACCACGCAGGTCAATCTTCTTTCAAGGCCTAAGGGCTTATTCAAGCGGGAAAAGTTGGCAAGATAACATTAGCAAGCATCCCTATTGAGCTCAAGGACACGTAAAGCAACTATCACTCCGTACTGAAAGTTTCTTCATGCCTAGATGTGTAGTGTGGTCGGGAGCCTGTGCTGCCATGAGGCTCATGGTGAAAGCCATCCGCTGGGGTCCACGAAAAGCTCTGAGCTATCACATGAAAAGCTCTGAGCTATCACATGCTGTGCTAAGGCGGAGAGGTTATAATATGTCATCTGCATATCGCAGAAAGGGCTCACGCAGTGCTTGATCTGGCGCCCTGTTGCATCGGCGCACTCGGAGCCTTCATAGGCAAATTCTTGGGCATCTGCCAGTTTGCGGGAACGTGTAGCTTGTGGTCAGTTCGACTTCCACAGGGTTTCTGAGTCTCTGGGATGGCCTCCCTGCTCGAATTTGGGAGAATGTTGCACAATTCTGCATGGTTGTTATATCTGTGAATACAGAGACACAAGCAGGAGGTATGTTTGCTCTCTCGTACCGGTTTGAGGACAAACAAATATCATATTTTCGTCCTTCGCGCCGAAAAGCACCGAACAGCAACGACCCCCGGATTGCACGACCACATCATGTGAGCTGAGTTTATCCCTAGTCGATAGTTGCGAGCGTAGCGAGCAACAAAGGCCATGACTTCGTGGGATGGTGAAGAGAATTCCGAAGGCGCAGTCTAGCTTCAGCGTCTCGGGACCGAAGCGCGTGGAAAGCACGTGCCAGGGTGGGCGCACTGTTCATATCACGGTTGCGGCTTCGCATCTACCACAGTCCAAACTCTCGCTGCAGCCTTGGCCCCTATAATCTCAGTGTAGTACACTGAGGGTACAGCAGCTATGGAACATGCTGTTTACTTTATAGCTTGTATACAGCTTCTCGTCATCTACTACACCCCTAGTGCAATCGCTCCCTTGATTGCTGCCTCTTCGTTGAACTGTTTGCCCTTATCATGGCTGAAGGGTTCGTGTCTATCTTCTCCTTTGTTGGTTGGCTCAGAGTGTTTCCAATGCAGCGGGAGTGTGAGCAGGACCTGGGTCGACGAGCTCGCAGCTCGATGGATGCACAATGTCGATGGCGCAAAGGCAGACCCTCGGTGTATCAACAGTGACATGCGGAACCAGCTACTCTAGAAGCTTGCGTCTGTCCCTAAGCTCGAAATAAAAATTAAGAGAAGAAAAAATACTTGTAACTCATTTCTTGTCTTTTCGTCTTCTACCGGCGATCCTTTGGCGACTCGTATCCGCTGTCGCGAAAAACAATTCCTCGGATCACGTCTCTCGCTCTGGGTGAAAGGAACGCCCCAAACATTCCTATACCACTCTCTGATGGATCGCTCGCGGACATGTCTCCCACCTCTTGCGCAGCACGATCCTCGATTATCACCATCTTTAGGCAAATACCGCCTACCTTTTCCCGAAGGCATTTGGCGAAGTTCTCTCCCGCGCCGGCCAGTTTCCTCTCTCACTCGTCACGGACACTTCATGCCCACGCCCACGGTCCCGACTTCACTTCATAGTAGAAAATCTAAGTTGAGCTCGTAAATTCATCATTCTACCTTCTGGAAGCCCTCCCGTCGAGAACTGGCCTTTGAATCCCGGCATGTTCTCAACCCACGGTTTCTCCTCAGTAACACAAGTCAGTATTGTTTTCGACAAGAGTCAGTGGTCTTTCCACTATTCGACTGAGGGCATATTCGAGTCTCCACCCTCCCATGCGCCTCAGCCGGATAACGTCCATTTCCCGTTTCAACCCGACACTCTCACCCACCTGACCCTCAGGTGCTCAACTCAGGCAGAGCACGTAACATTCTCCCAAGCGGTTCTCCGATATGTTATGTTTCTTTGACAGTCTACAGTCGCTCATGCTCGAAAAATGTATCTCCGAAGACCTCGAGCCCTCCGCAAATGCGACCCTCTCTTTCCCCTGCCTCAGGACCTTTTCCGTTACAGACGACTTTCACTATGATATATCTCTGTAGTCGCATATCATTCCACCACCCCTAGCACCCCCTTATTTTGTATCTCGCACTGTTCCCGATGTTGCGGGGCAAGAGATGCACTCCCTCTATCGTCACGAAGGAGTTTCAGCACCGCGGAGAAGAGACCCCTTCTTTTGGTCGTAGCGTAGATCGGGGCTCCGTCCATCAAGTGGAGGTTATACTATATACCTCGTGCTCCGATGCGACAGGACCAGTCACTTTCTATTCGGCGGCCTCTCCTCGAACCTCTCCTTAAACTTACCATCGACCTCGATCGAGGGGAATCCCACAACATGGATATCATAAGTGTGCTAGACCGCGCCGTCCACGACTTCAGCCTCCCGCACCTGAACTATTTAAGGATCATTGCAGATTCCTTTTGCTCAGATCATATAGCGGCAGACGCTTGGCGGCAAGTTCTCGGGAAGTTGACTCATGTGCGTACATTGGAGCTTCACCGAGCATCCACTGCACGCTTCTTCGACATATTTGCGAGTCGGCTCGTCAATGGGCCCCCATCTTCCCCGCTCTACGACTGATCTGCATCAGATCTGCTGACCTCAGCACAAACCACCCGCCATACATCTTCCATCGTTTTTGCTCACCTTCTCACTCCGTAAACGTGCTGGGGTGACGCTAGAACGATTCCGCGTCTATGACGTCGCTCTGGATGGGTGGCCAGACAAGACTGGGAAGACACTTCTGCTGCGGCTACGAGCATCGTTCCGCGCGTGGAGTGTGGGTTGGATGGCACAGTCGCAGATCATGATGTACTAGGCGCAGTGGAGGTTAAGGACGAAGTCGAAGAAGATGCCGATGAAGATATGCCGTAGATCACGGGCTGGTCTTTTGATCAGGGCATGCCATAGATCTCCGGGTGGCTGTTGCGTGCTACTGTGCTCATTCGTTGGTGAAGGTTGAATCTTACGCGTCTCACCGAAATAGTTGTTGATACAGAGAAATTTTCATAATATTAATGCATAGGCTGGTAACGTGGAAATTTCTATAATTCTTATCATAGCATAAGTTGGGGACCATGCGTGTTCGAGCTGAATAGCTGCAGCCACGATGCTACTCTTTTCACCCGAGCCGTGCTTCACATCCGAACACTGTTATGATGGAAGCAACGTTCCATGGATCTGGACGGTCTACGATAGCTTGACATACTGGTGTTCACGAACATACTATGTCCTCTCGCTTATGTGTCTGCCTCGCCATCCATCTAAATTCACCGGCTTTCAATGGGTTTCGATCTCTGTTCTCCTCCTTTTGTCCCTTTGCGCATCCGAATCTCCGGGATCCAGCTCCGCGGGCTGCCGTTTTCCAAGTAGAGTCTGGGCTTCCGGAGGTAGATCGCGTTCCTCAGGGGAGTTGGTTGAGCATGCCTCGAGCGGTGGGACCTCAGGAATATCAGCACTCAGGCCCTCTGAAACGTGCCTGTAGGCTTCGGTAAGGGCGGACGTAACACCGGTTGCACTGAGCGAAGGGGATGTCAGTGGCAGTCGAACATCTTGCTCGAGGCCGTTTCGGTGTTGCAGTATTGTCCTCCCTAGGAAGTCGGCGTATAATTTCGGTGTGTGCCGCTCATCGATTATAATCGTCGGCGCGGAAAACGTAGCGATTAGACGTTCAATGGCGTCGTAGATGCTCTGCGACTGCTTTTCGGCTTTCTCCACAAGGGTCCTACATCTGGGATGCAGGAGCTACAATCAAGAGAGATAAGCCTGGAATGATGTCTGACGCGGGTTGCATACCTCGAACATGAATGCCGCGGCAAAGGCGCCGATGGTAAAGACCTCGTCGGGGGCGTAGCGAAGGTAACCGCTTGGTGCCAAAAGATCAACGATGATACCGATAACACTGTTTGCAACCTCCGCACTCTGTGTCATATGCCCGTCAACCTAAGCACGCACTGCGGAATCCGTGCCAAAAATGACGTGCCTTATGGTAGAATACGTCATCCGACGGCCTTGAGCCGCGTTGAAGAGCCTGCTCTAACGCAAACGATAGAATGGCGAGGCGTCCATACGCAACGTAGAGTGGCAGGAGCTTGCAACGGAGTACAGCGGCGGGATCTGGGACGTATGAGTGTTTCAGATTACATGCCCTTCTGCTACATTCTGTTGGACCTACTGTTAGGATCAGAATCCGTGGAGAACTTATTTGTCCAATCGTCGGATACCACGACCAATTCAGTATCGTACCGCAGCGCGACCTCTCTGAAGTCAACGTGGAGGCTGAGACTCAAAGGTTGATCAGGATCAGAGAATATCTCTGCGTCGAAATGGGTGAGCAACCGTAAGATTGACGTGTGTGCGACCAGATGAACGTCAAACTGCCCGAACCGATTATTAGTTTTCGTTACTTAGATGGATGAAGGGCACTGGAAACTTACAGGGTCGTTCTCAGGGAACCGGTTATACCACGTGAGCCCATCACGAATGATCTTGTCCTCCCGCACCATCGAACGCTTTCCAGAACGAAGAGATGTCGTCTTGTCAAGATTGAAGCATAGCATCCAGATTCTCGTGCGATTTATCATTTCCCTAGCCTCCGCTTCGTTACTCGGCTGCAGTGCGCTCCAGGTATCCAGGCGTAGATCAGTCGCAATCTGAATGGCAAGGCCGGCATATAGACAGGCACGGTCCTGCTCCAAGCGGCGCACAGGAATGCCATACATACTTAGGAGGATGTATGCTTGGCAGAGCTCGACACTCTTGCAGCCATCGATGAGCGCACTTGCAGCAGCGGACTGGGCAAAGTGCATCGCGACGGGGTATGCTTCGGCCTTGTCCGAGAAGCGGAGAGCAATGGCGCAGACAGCCGCGAACAAAAACGAGGAGCGCGAGAAGGTTGACGAAGGTGTATGAAGTACCGGGTCGAGGACGCCGACGAATGGATTCACACGCGTGTAAAAACTGCCACGCACCAGAGCATGTCATTAATGAACCCTATAGGTCCACACGAAAAGAGGACGTACATCTGGAAGAGGTTGTCGACCTCGTCTGGAGTTACAATTCCGTGTACGAGTAGGTCTGGAGGCGCCGTTTTATCGATCATGCGCATGCGCTCCCGGAGATCAAAGGATGGGCCGGGGACGAAGTACGCCTCGTTGGCGACACCGACAGGCGATTCGTCGTCGTCCTGTTTGCTCGCCTTGTCCGAGTCTATCACTCGGGCGCTAGCTACGGACAATTTGGCGAGTAACCCTAAAGGTGCGGAAGCTTCAGGTAGTGCCGGGTGCGTAGTTCGGTCTCCCCCGTTGTGGGAAAATGGATTGGATGGATTGGGTGTTCCGACGCCAAGAGTAAACGTCTGGAGGTCTGGTTGTGAACCAGGATCGCGGAGTGTTGACTGCAATCGATCGAGCCACGAAATTACATTCTGCCGGTGATGGTCTGAGTCCGCCGTCGCCATCCGATAAGCTGCAATTGAGAGGGGCGTAGAGAGATACGGGTTGTGCAGCTGCACGGGCGTAAAGGAAAAGAATAAGGATAAATGTAAAGCTGCACCTGTTTGAGTAACGATTCGATGATACCATCCTTCTGTCGGAGCGCTGCGAGGAGGTATGCGCGCTTGCTGGGGTGATTGTTCGTCAGTCTGAGAGAGTCCCGACGCAAAGAACCAGAGAGACCAAAAAGATGCCCTCGATAAAGACAGCGCATCGAAGATTCAACGGCGAGCAGAACGTGCGTGGACCGACCATCGGTAGTGATACGAGCACACGATGCATAGTCCAGGAGCCGCTGCCCAGCCCTAAGAGCATGCTGCATGCAACATAATGACTGGGGATGCAATCCCTTCAGAGCAAGCAAGGCCTAGACCGGGATGCGATCTCGCAGCCGCAAAGAAGACATCTTGTAGTATGATATCGTATATCGAAAAACAATCCACTATCACTGGAAAACGAGGACGCACTTTGGCGCACTGCGAGGTTTGCGGCCTTCTATTATACAATCATGGTTCCCAGAACTACATCGTTTGCACGTCGTTGAATTGGCGGGAAACTCGCATTTCATCTGTAGGTTAAACACAGACTTCATCGCCCGGAACAATGTTGGTGAGACAGACGAAGATTCACCTTCAACCGCTTGCAGTATGTGCATGCACCGGGCCTGACCAAGAGTTTGATTTGGACGACGGTTATGAGACGAAGAGAGTTTTGGCTCATAGTCAGCGACAAATTTGCAAGGGACGGTGAAAGTTGAACGTACAATCGTATTACCGGCCCCTGGGCTGCTTTCGGTGGCGATTTCGACAGGTGTTCAGCTTCCAGATTATTAAAATCATCCACGCCAATTAGTGTTCCATTTTCACTCTTCCATCCGCTGTCGGAAGCCACCTCCGATGTGGATGGTGAATCAATGCGGGAGACTGAGTACGGAGACGACCTATGATTGGCTGGAGGAGGGACAGTGAAAGGCCATAAAGAAGGCGATCCAACCGTCGACGGCCGTGATCCTGGACCATCCATCCCCGTAGAATGACGGATTGGAGAGTGCGCCGGAAGAAACATGAGATTACCCTGCTCCCAAATCGAGGCATCGCTTCCCGGAAAAAGCTCCTGCCGGGGTGTAATGGATCCGCCCAAGGCAGACGCATCCGCCACTTCTTTATCCTGTGAGTTGGTCAGACAGGGAGCGGCCTACACTAGACTCGCTTCTCAAGCTTTATATGCGTACCTCATCTGGTAATTCTTTCCCAGCCACCTGAGTCGAGAAAATGGGGCCGGGAAGTGCATTCAGCAATTCCTCATCCAATGGAGTCAGTGAACCTGAAAGCGAAGGGTTAGTTCGAATATACTTTGTATATCTATAGATAAGGGTCATACCAACCAGGCCGGCATCGGCCACCAGATATATGTGAATGACAGGACACGTTCGCGCCAGGATGGCTTCCAGATCATACCCCTCGCTTATTTCCTTCACCATATGAGAACACGCTAAAGAAATTTCGATCTGAGAGTATTAAAATAGCGTACCTTGAAAAATTCACGCAGATCTCCATCACGAACGACAGCTATTTCGGCATCGGACGTCTGCGTAGCGAGGTTCAAACATGCGCGCACTTGCGATTAAAGTAAATCACTTGCCTTCAATATATGCTCCAGTATCCGTGTTCTTGCGTCGGTAGCCTATGAGTTGGGTTGGAAAACTGCTACATTAAGCGGGAATGTTTTCACCTCGGGTTTCGAGTTCGATATACCAGGGAAAGGATCGTCACCCCGTGTAGTGTCCCTGTCTGGTATGCGTGGTTTGGATTAAGAGGTATGATTTGAAACTTTTGGAATGCTCACCATCTTCTTCCGGACAGGTCTGGCCCTCCTGTAGACCCACAGAAGAAGGCTCGGCGACCTGCTGACCACCCGTATCTCCCATATCGTGAGCCCACTCGCATGAGCCTGGCAGGTTGGTATTCCCCAAGATCCGCGACGCGGGCCCAGGGTTGCCTCCTGTCCCGCTGGACCAACCGTATCCGTTGTCCGCCACTCTATTCCATGGCTCACTATTCGCGTCGCCACCCGAAAATTCGCCACCGTGATGTGGAAAATCATCGCCCTCGCCTCCAGATACACTACCTCCACCACTTGGTACAGAGGCTCCGACGACACTCCTGTATTTCTTCTTCTCTTCCCGAGTGAGCTTGGCCACAGCAACGCCCTTTACGAAGAGGCACTGATCAGCGGGGTATGGTACGCCAGGTAGTTCGCGATAGCCAGATGCATCATGGAGTAAGCTGCCAGCGGGGTCACCTACGGACGGCGGATCTGGGAGTATCTTCAGGCGATTGAATGGGCCATAATCGTAGTAAATGCCGGAAGCCGATGTATGGGTGAACGAGACAGAGAGAGAGATTGCCGGGCCGCTGTGCAAGGAGATTTTGGCGCCGATGCTTGCCGAGGTACTCTTGTCTTGACATACGCTCGTGACCCAAACTGGAGAGAGCGTACAATCGTACACGAGGAGCAGTTGTTCAACGCGAAGGCGCCAGCTTTCCCGCTCGATCAGCGCTTTCCAGCGTCCGACATTGCGAACCGTGTACGCAGTGTAGCGGTCGAGAAGCCGATCTTGAACTTTGTACCGGACGGAATGGTCAAAGTATGCGATTGATGCAGTGCGATGAAAGCTGAAAGAGAATGAACTGCCTTGCAGGGCAACAGTGCCTCTGTTATTGTCGAGATTTTCAGCGACCCAGGATTCCACTGAACGGATTGGCACACACATAGTAGCCCCAGTCTGAACCTCAGCGGACGTTCCAGACTCAGGTGTAAACTGTCGCGGTCCCGACATCTTTTCCCCGATACCTAAGCGTGGTAAGAGCTCAAACTGATCGGGAAGCGCCGTGCCTGGTTGCTCTGCAGGGGTGAGATGTACGTTGAACAGAGTTTGCCACTGCCCATCTTCAACGTAACCAACATCCCCTATGCGAACTGGGGGCATTTCGCATCCGTCGATGATGGCAGGCTGGGGATTGAAGAGAGCATAGCCGAGATCAAGCTTTTGCATCTCGTCTGCGTAGGTTTCGTGCGCCGGGCGGCGGCGAAATCTATCTAGAACGAATGCCATGAGTAGGGGAACAGGAGAGTAGTAAGAATTATACACGCGGAGGTGGCTCGATTATATACATTGCGGGTAGCATGCAGACACTGGCGACTAGGAGGCTGTGCATTGCAGTGCTTCTCCTGACAGACGGTGTGATTATTTCTCACCCCATAGTTAGGCAGACTCCGGCTGCGCTGTCTGTCGAGCAAGCAGAAGGATAGCAAAGTCGAGGTTAAGCAAGCCTGTAGCATCCCGTGGATAATAGAGCGCCGTGAGGAACGGATTCATTCTCTTCCGACCTACGGGAATATCAGCTCGCACTCACTCACTTCCAAGCTAGGAAACGCTGTGCATCGGGTGCTGTACGTTAATCTAAGTGTCTGTACTATCGTGTCATCTGATGTGAAACAGAGTGTGCGGGAAGTGCAACAGGGAGGAGCCGCTGTGTCTTCCCCTCACTGAAGGGTACCATCTATCCCAATTTCAATACAAGACTTGAGATGAATGCTATGAAATGTCGCATGTAGATTTCTAGGGCTAATAGATGCGGGACACGCCATGGAGGGATGGTTTCTTTGCTTGTTGCACTTCTAGTACCACGCTTTGGCGTGGTTTCACATCAGGTGACACGATAGTACCGCGTGAGATCCAAGGAAACAGGCAATGACAGCTGTCCGAGTAGGGCGTCACCGCGTAACCACCAAAGGACACTATGCATGCCCTGCGCGGACGTCGTTCATGAGTGCAGCCATACTGCACCAATCCACAAGGGATCACTACGTCTGTTCGGGAAGCAGAAACCCGTCGAATAAGCTGCGTTTATTTTGTAGAAATAGCAGCATTATTGGAGATCGACGGCATCCGAAAGCAGGTGGGATGACAATTGAAGACAAGGAATACTGTAATTTGATGGCGAGCCGACAACGCGCCATCGGCCCACTTTCCCGCCATTCTGAAACCCGCCACTGCTACCAGTACCAGTCCGCGCTATTCGGCCGTGGACTCGGAGGCGCCTGCACGCAGTGAGTATCAACCAACCGGTCGTGCGGTGGACTTGTCGAGTTGCTCATCGGCAGCGTACACGTCCGGAGGCGAGAGGCTGCTTCTTGGGCTGCTTCGCTGTCTTGGCTCTCAGCCGTCCTTCCCGTCGGCCAGCCGTTGGCTGTTAGCCAGCGCTAGTGTAGCCAGTGCGTGTGCAATCATTCTGTTCTGCACTGGCTGAACTAGCCGTCCAGCTCTCATCAGCCCTCGGGCCCGTCTATGCTAGCGCATTCTAAAAATCCCAACGGACCGTCCGCAGGGACCAAAAGCTAGTGTTTTGACATGGCAGAAAGGCACGCACATACTTTTTGGCTTCCGTCGCCTACTAATACGGAAACACGGATGACCAGCCTGAGTCGTGGTTTTTGGATCGAGGAGTCGGCTGCGATCTGGGCGCATGGCGTCGACGGCATGATGTCAGGTGGCCGGACCGATGCGGGGATGCTCGCTAAGCTGGACGGCGAACTGAACGCCATCCGCAAGCTCGAAATCGAGGTTAAGCGGAGGCGCAATGCTTGCCTGCCCCTCAGCCAACTACCACCCGAGATTCTCAGGAGGATCATGTCCTTCGTCGCCGCAGATCGCCCCCTTGTCAACCACCACTGCGGATACCGAAAACAGGACAACAGCGATGGCGGGGACGCCCTCGGATGGATATCCCTCGGGCATGTATGCCACTTCCTGCGCAGTGTCGTCTTCGATTATCACTCGCTTTGGGCAAAGGCAGTTTGCGTCTTTCCTGGAGCCTTCAATGACATTTTGTCTCGTTCTGGCCAGCTTCCCGTCTCCCTTGTTCTACCTAAGAGGTGCTCTCATTCTCCATCCCGGATTCGGTTCATGATCAATCATCTTCCTCAAGCTCTGGAGTTTATCATCCGTGACTGCTGGGCTGTTGGTATGGCCAACCATGAAACCGCTGACAAGTGGCCCCTCGACCCTGCTCTCTTCTCTGGAAAAGCCTTTCCTTTACTTCAACAAGTTAACATTAACTTCGATCTGCGTCGGCAGTACTATAAAAACATCACAAAAGACATTTTTGAACTCCCTCCAGCTTACACTCCTCGACTACGGCGCCTGGTTCTTCGTAATTTCTATATCCAGTTCCAGCCGAACACACTCCATCACCTCGAACTCTGTAGCGACCATCCCGGCCAACATGCTATCTTTGCTCCGCCACAATTTCTCGATATGCTGCGTGCATGCGGCAACCTACGGTCTTTAATACTGGGGTACTGGCTCCCGCCCCTTGAGACGGCCGCAACACCTACTATTTCCCTCCCTTTCTTGAGCGTACTCAATGTCACCGATGCTTTCGACAGGTGTCTCTCATTCTGGTCGTATATCATTCCTTCACAACACGCATGCCCAGTCTTTGCCCTTGACGATGTCGGGAATGGATTGGTGGAGAACGGAGAATGCATCAGCCTCGCCATGGGACGCTTCCAAAATGTCGAGAGTAGTGGCCTCATATCTGGCCTGACGGTACGCCAGGAGATAGCAAGCGAGCTAATCCTGCAGCTATGGACCAACACCACGATTCAGCGAAAACAAGACTATTCCAGCTCCGTACCCCCGCTTAAAAAAGCCTTGGAACTCACTTTTATCCTCCGCGACGACTGGCGCAATGCGCTGAGCGCTCACAAGGCCGTACAGCTCACAGTCGATGCGCTCAATCCCACGAATTTGCAATATCTCGGTGTTTGGATGGGATACGAACTGGAACCGGAGTACATGTCGTCCGCGTTCGCAGACTGGAGTACCGCTTTGACAAAGCTCATCGACGTGCGCACGCTTGATCTCGGGTGGGCTGCTCCCGGTCTCATGTTTCCTATCCTATCCGTCCCCGACTCCGTTGAGCCCGTCCTGCCGGCCCTCAGGCTCCTTTCTATCCATGCCCTCAATGTCTCACAGATGGATGAAGCTCCTCCCCATCTTTCTGACGCTGTGCATATGGTGTTATCCCGCAAACGCGCAGGCGTTCCGCTCGCCCACATTCGGACAGGGGTTATCGCGATAGATGGTGACGTAGAAGAAGCAGTTGGGGTGCTATTGCCTAGGTGGAGAGCAGTTGTTCCGCTCGTGGAATGCTTGTCCGACGACACGATTCCGGATTGGGAAGAGGGCATAGGGGCGGTGTTGCAATCTGGAGACACCGATGCGACCGGGGATGCAGAGCAGGAATATTAACATAGCACGTCAATATGCCAGTCTACCTGTGTGCATATCAGAACGTCATGCGCGGTGTCCCTACCTTAAATGCTGAATTTAGATTTCGGTATGATGTGCTAGAAACGACAGAATATATGCTTTGCAGGGGGAGCTAAAATAATGCTAGGGAAGGGCCTGCCGTCTTGTCAACGTGCGAGCCTAGCAAAGTGTAAATACGAATGAAGTCTGTAGCAAGGGGGAAATTTTGGTAGTGTACTAGATGTTCTTATACAGGGGTAGTACTTAGTTAACGACCATTTAATAAAAGCATGTGTGAAGCGACGCTATTTGAAGGAAAGTGATGGCACCGACAGAAAGCGACAACCCACAACATCCAACACTGTGATTTGGAAAACTGTTGATGACGCTAGTCAAAGCCATTGCACCATGCATCAGATCTAAGGCCCTGTTTTCATGAAATCTGTGCACCATACAGCACTGTTATGGTCGGACGCCATGCCGGGTCATCGTATGGTTGAAGAATTGAAGAAGTCGAGGCAGGACATATGAAATTGCTCGTAAGAGCACGTCATAGCACGAAATAGTGGACGAACAACGCGTCAGACATCTGCGAGACGCACGACACGACCGCGATGCTGAAGGTCTCAGGCTTCAGTCCGCCCAGCTTCGCCCTTTAGCCTAGCCTCTGGCGCCTCAAAGGGATCTAGCGCAGCCTGAATTTACGCAAGAATGAGCCTCCATCAGAGGCTCGCGAAGGGCGCCCTGAGATTGGAGCCTTGCGGGGGACAATAAATGCAAGCTCACCTCGTCCTGCTTATCGGCTCTGCCTCACTGCCCATTCGCTCAACCTCCGCTATGGTTCGCCCTCAGTCCGTTTCCGGGGACCACAAAGATACCGTCATTCGCGCTGACGGCAAGAAGGATCCAGAAGCCGACGCGTACAGCTTATCAGACGAGTCGGAGGAGCGCGAGGTCGCTGTCCAGATTCAGGCGGAGAGCGGCCATGAAATAAAGTATCGATCGTGTTCATGGCAGAAGGTACGTCGCATGCAACTGCGTCACTGGAAAGGCTGGACGACATCTAGACCGCAGGTCTGCTCTTCTCAGAGTACATCTGTCTGGCGATTATGTCTTTCCCATGGTGAGTGCTTCTTATCTCGGTTGACAGCCCGGCAGCTAATGCGGCACAGGTCGTATTCTGTCCTCGGCCTCGTGCCAGGAATCATTGTCACGCTCTCCGTAGCAGCAACTGTGCAGTACACGTCCCTGATCTTGTGGAGGTTCTGTTTGAAGCACCCGGAGATACGCGACGTGTGCGACATCGGAAAGAAGCTCTTTGGCGATTCCGAGCTCGCGTACAACCTCACCGCAGTACTCTTTATCCTGAATAATACGTTCATCCAAGGTATGGCTTCCATTGGCCGCGTGCAGGGCGTCCCTCATCCGACGCCACAGCGCTGCATTGTATCGTTGGCGCTAAGCTGCTCAACACGCTCTCCAACTCCGCCGCGTGTACGATCGCGTTCAGCGCCGTATCGGCTGTCGCATGTTTCGTTGTCAGTCTCCCACGTACTCTCAGCCAGCTGAGCGTGCTCGGCACGTTCAGCGCGGTCACAATGGGCATCGCTGTGCTGCTCGCTATCATATTTTCAGGAATCCAAGACCATCCGTTCGGCTATACTGCCGAGCTCGGGGAGCCCATTGTGACCGTTATCCCTGTCAAGGGGACGACTTACATCGCTGGCATGTCCGCGTTCCTCAACATTACATACACGCTCGTCGGCCAGATCACCCTCCCGTCTGTACGTGGGCCGTATTCTGAGTTCAGTCTTTATAGCTTGCTCACGACACCGCACAGTTCATCGCAGAGATGAAGAACCCGAGAGATTTCCCCAAAGGTGCGTCGCTCGTGCAAGCGTACGCTGTCTGTATGCTGAGCTGACTGGACTGCAATCAGCTTTGTGGGCCGTGACTATTGCGGAATGTGTTGTGTTCACGCTCTGCGGCGCGATCATGTACCACTTTGTTGGGAATCAGTATATCACTGCACCTGCCTTCGGTTCGCTCCAGGAGCCCTACAAGAAAATTGCCTTCTCGTTCGCGCTCCCGACCATCGTCTACCTTGGTTCCCTCTATTCCGTGCGCACCCGTTATCCTATTTTTCGCTCGAGACGGCTGACAGGGGACGTGAGTAGTCTGTGAGCGCGCGCTTCGTCTTCTTCCGCATCTTCCGTAACTCGCACCATCGGCACTCGAACACCTTCGTTGGCTGGGCATCCTGGACGGGCATCATCGCGGTGACGTGGGTCGCCGCGTTCGTCATTGCGGAAGTCGTGCCTTTCTTCAGCGACCTGCTGAGTCTCATGAGCTCGCTCTTTGGTACGTCGTTGCTCTTCGTTCTCCTTGGCACGTGCTGATAGGGCTGGTCAGACTGTTGGTTCGGCTTCATCTTTTGGGGCATGTGCTACTTAATGCTCTATCCGGGCGCGAAGCGATGGGCGGGCATCGGTCGCTCGCTCGAGACGATGATTAACTACGCACTCATCATTCTCGGGGCGTATATCCTCGTCGCCGGGACCTACGTACGTCCCGTTCCTCCGCACCCACAGGCAGCGCTGACCTCGTGCGGAACAGACGTCGATACAGTCTATCGTGGATAGCTACCGCAAGAGCGCGTACGGGTCCGCATTCACGTGCGTTTCAAATGGTCTATAGACTATGTACGAGTATGCGAGAGCTTTTCCCTCCACGAGATCTTATTCGCGTGTCGGGATGCGGTCCGACCGCACAAAGTCGGTATGAGAGACGGGCATCGTAGATCATGATACGTCTATACCGCCACCCGAATCTCGGGTATAGTAGAACACATCGGCACGGCGAAGAGACATCACCAGCCTGGCGGTAGCTCCGGCCCGCTGCTCGCCGCTTGCTGCAGCTTCCCGAGCGCGAGCGACTCGTGCCGTTGGCCGAAATCGAGCCTCCGCGTTGGCGAACGCGGGACCTTGCAGGAGATGGCGATGTCAGCAATAACAGTTGACCGGAGAGGGTTGGGGTGGTGAGCGAAAGAATCGGCCGTAGGACGGAGATGGGGGGATATATGAGGTAGGACGCACGTCGATGGAGAGGTCGCGCCGCGGGGTGACGTATGTTGCTATGTTGTGCGCGCGCTGGGCTTCAGCGCGGACGATGATGAGATACGGCGCGGTCGCCTGTATGGCGGTATATCAGCGTCTGCCTCGCACGCTCGTGCCGCAGGCGCAAGCAGGAAAGCACGGGGCGGACACGAGCGATAGAGATGACAAGGACGCACGCTGAGCTGGCCGAGCATGCCGGCAACGATGGTTCCGGCTGCGGTACGGAAGAGATAGAGGACGAGGACGGTGAGCGTGCCAAGGGAGTAGACGATGCCTGCCTCGACGAAGACGCGAATGAGCGCCCATTCGGCGCGTGTACGCCACGCGGTCGCGCTATAGATCTTGTAGGACAGCAGGGACGTCGCGCCAAGCTGCGTGAGCGCGGAGAACAGCCAGAACGCCGTCAGCCACGGCTGCAACGGCGCGGAAAAGAAGGTGCCGAAGCCGGGCGGGAGAGTGCAGAGGGTCGCGATGGAACCGATGCCGGTGACTGGATGCGAGGCTATTGATCAGAATGGAAGACGGGAGAGGAGGAGGGGCGGATGCACCGGCTGTCCCGAGGGAGGCGAGAATCTAGGTGGGGTGAGTCGGGTGTGCGGCGAGTGGACAGCGCCACGTACGAGCGGTGCGCACGGCCGCCATTTATGGTCGAACACGACGTAGCATCGCCATGTCTGTCGTGCTTCAGTAAACCCCTCTCCCCGGCCAACCTAGCCACGCACCAGCACGCCGCCGGCGATAATATCCTGCGTGCCGTTTATAAGTCCGGCGTACGACGATGTAATCGAGTGCGCACGTTCATGGTGTACAGAGCCTGCTCCGCCGCGTGCAGCGGCATCGTGAAGTCTGCGAGGTACGTCTCCGTCGCGCCGGGTATGTCGGCGAGTTGAACAAACGCATGGACGATCTTGGCGAGGAGCGTCGCGATGTGGCCTGTGCAGAGTACGAGCTGAGTCGTAGTAACGACCAGGAGATAGCTGTGTGTGCACGTGTGAGCAGGGGACGGAGGGGCGGGGGGGGAAGGAGGGTCGGCGCACCGCGCGGTGAGGCTGTTACGCGGATCCCGCTGAACGAGGACGGAGACGACCAGGAAGAAAAGAATCACGCTATGGGGGGCGCGCTCAGCACCGTCCTCGACGCGCACAGCAGACGACGTACTTGGCTCCTTTGTGAACCCGATCGCACGATTATGCATGATAAGTTTCGGGCGGTGAGTGCGCCGGATAGAGCAGACGTACCGAACAGCGGCGCGGCGACCCACGCCTCGACGAGCGTGCTCTCAGTGATGCTCAGATCGTGCACCATGGATGTCGATCCCTCGCTGTGGTCTGCTATCGCGGGTCGCGGGTCGCGCGCGCGGTCGCGACGGGGGTTATATACGGCAAGACAAGCGAGCCTCGTGAAAGAGAAGAAGGCTTGGAGGTGAGAAAGCGGCCCATAAGTATTCAGGCCGTCCGTGGGACGAGTGGGTACATGTGGCTGGCGCGGTGCCACGGATGCTCTGGTGCTAAACTTGTCACTTATCGCGAGCTGACGCGTAAGTACAGCGTTTTTCTTAGGAGTGGTACGAAGCGAAGTGCGGTTAGATTGGCGGGAAGTCAAGGGATGCATCGCGGTAATACATCGCACTTGTGCGGCGCAGACACAGAGTGGGCTGGAGAGATGTACTGTAGCGAGAAGTGATGTCTGGGTGAATCACGATGGCGTCAGAGACAATACACCATCGGATGAAGGGAATCCTCCGGGGAGAAGAGAGGGCTCGTTATGAGCGTGGGCGCGAGCCAAGGTGCGAGCAGAATCATCCGAGCATGCGCGGTCACACGACAATGGGACGGGTGTGAGCCAGCGCACTTTGCGAAGTCCAATAAGAAGATCACGTAGAAGGCGCGGCGCGTCATAAAAGCATGGGAAGAAGCCAAAGGAAGGAAGCTGCGCGAGATGGGTACGGACTGCGGAGGGCCGGTGGGACGCCTCGAGCTTGTGCTGCACGAAGTGCTCGCACGGGACTTGTACTGGAGCAGATGCTACGTTTTCATGCAGATGGTTGTAGCGACCTATGAAACGGCGACGTTGGACCGATGAGAAGATCAACCTCGGGCGAGGAGAAACAACATCAGGTAAATTTAGGCGCCAAGGTATACCCAGACTGATCTGACATGCCGCTGCCCAGATTCCCTCGGGGATCTTTCTTTAGATGACCTTGCAGACGCTTGCTTGTCAGGCAGGCCATTGTTCAACAAAGCACCGCACTTGCTATACTAGCCTCGCTCGCTCTGAGAACAGCAACAGACTGTACACCCCTTGTAGTAATACTGTCCTTTGACAAGTCTAAGCAGAGCCTTATCTGGGCTTTAACATGCTGACATGTCAAGGCTAAAATAAAGGCCACTAGGGAGCTGTTCATTCGTGGTATATCATTCTGCATTTCGACTGTGCATCACCTCCAGTGACGAAAGCAAGAGAACCATTTCCTAGCTGAAAGAAATCTGAGGAACTACAGCCA